>CM042009.1:137799579-138017079 GCA_023525715.1 Cichorium intybus
TAACAATATTGAACACATACTTGAATCTCAACACATAACGATAAACAAAATTTTTTAAAAAAAACGAAATTAATTTAAAGCATCGACATAAAATACAATATTTCAAAAAATTATGGGGTTTCGTTTCACAATATTTTTTAGAAAAAAAAAGTCAGAACTGAATTGACATAGTTTACAAGAAATAACTAGGAATAATTGTGGTTGTCAACTATGTGATAGTTGTAAGTTACATTGTGCACATGAAATCATGATTTACTCTAAAGCAAGCCAACCAATATTGTTAGAGTCTGGTGGCAACTTTTGGAGGAAGGTTGATTTTAACTATGATTTGCTAGCGACAGAATATAATATATTTGATTGTGAAGAAGATGTGGAAATGTTTAAACAAAGTTTTGCCAACCGTTCTAATAATGATAAAAACATTTTTAGAAAGTTAATGGGTATTTGTTTACCATCAACAATTATGGTTGTTGATCTAGCTGTTCGCAAGAATACTCGTGGACGTCCACGATTGAACACAAAACTGTCTAATAATAATAATACGTAAATAAATTTATATTTTAGTAAAATTATCTATTTTAATTTTTATATTAATGTCTTTCAAATAAATAATAATAATCATAATAATAATTTAAATAACAGTAAAAAACAATAAAACACAAAACACAAAAGTTAGAGATCAATTGCGCCGACTACCACAAACCACATGGACCATTCATGTAGTAATAATAATAATAATAATAATAATAATATACAATAAATCTAACAATAATAGTAAAACTAATATGATAATAATAACAAGACTAAGACAACACAAAAAACAACATAAGATAAATAAATAAAATCAGGAGATGAAACTAACAAACAAAAGACAACAATGTGGAGTTCTCAATTTTTTATGCGTTCAGTAGTTGATAAATCATTTTTATATCCAAGACCGAACAGTTATAAAATGAAATTATTTGATTCCAATTAAAGTCAATTGTTTTATTCAAGACTGAACATTTACATGATCCCTCTTTCTCCTCTGTTAGGCCTTCAAGTGTGGTCTCTTACCACCCCTCATTTTTTCTCTTGACACATCAGCATTCAATCAGCACTTCTTACGTCTGGAAATGGTCATCATTCACTACCTCTCATTTCCCTTCACTTTTTAACTTCAAAAATAAATTTAAAATAAAATAAAACTAATAATTTCAAAATAAAATATTTCATTAAAAAGATAAATTAAAACCTAATAAATTTAAAATTACATAATAATAAAATAAAAATTACATAATAATAAAAACTACCAACATCACTCCCAGTCTTCTTCATCGTCGTCGGGTATAGGTGTCAGATGAACTCTAGTCCTATAGATATGTTGACCAAATCCGCACAAAGGTTGTTATGTGTATCTTTGCTTTGCACATCCCTTCTGTTTTCTAGATATTATGGCGAAGCAATTGGTATCGGCTTGTATGATGGTACAACTTCGTTCGGATCATACATACATATCGCTATTTCTTCATCATCTAATACCATATTATGTAATATGATACATGCTAACAAAACGTCTCTTATTCTCCTCGGATCCCAAGCCAGTGCCAGGTATTTGACACTGTGAAATCGTTGCCTAAGAACATCAATCGCTCGTTCCGCATCCAACATAGCCGCTTCTTGTGCAACCTTAAACATTTGTCGCTTTGGATCCATTAAGGATGTGAATGACTTGACAACACTAAATAATCACGATATATTCCATCAACTAGATAATACACGTGTTTGTAGTACACTTCGTTGACCTGAAATGGACAAAAAGGGGTAGCACCTTTATATATGTCATTAAATATAGGCAACTGGTCGAGAACGTTCATGTCGTTGTTTGCACCCGCAACACCAAAAAACATACGTCAAATTAATCCATAAATCCTGGGACGCCACTGCCTCAAGATTATGGAAGTGTCTCGATGATCTCCTCGTGTAAATTGGACGCACCATGTATTAGGACAAGCAGCCCACCCCAATGCATACAGTCAATGCTTCTAAGCATTCCGAGAAAATCATGTTTGTTTTTGTTTACGGCATACAACGTTTAAATGTCGTTGAACGTTGGTTTACGCAAATAACGTTTGGCGTAAACCTGGACGATGATGTTTGCAAACTCGTAAACATTTTCCCGAATGGTTCTCTCCGACATCTTGAAATACTCATCCCATAAATCAAATACGGTGCCGATTGCAATTGAGGGGGAGGGGGGAGTGTTCTCTGCAGGCTCGCGCTTGCTCGCACACCTCCCTACGTCCACACCGAACGACCTTAGATGTTAGAGGTGTTAAAGTTCTAACCTGCCTGTGCCCTTTTTGCAAAACTAATTTGGAAGATACGGATCATTTATTTTTTCACTCTCAATTTCTGTTAATATCTGGACTGAGGTGTTAGCTTGGGCTAATGCTGATGCTGGGTCTTTTCAATCGCTTATGAGTCTTTGCTCCTTGTTTTATTAGTCTGGTACTGCAACCTTAAAAGGGGAAGCTCCATATGCTATTCTTGGTACTACTCTCTAGTCCATATGGAAGCTAAGGAACGAGATCTTATTCAGGAATCTCAATTCTATTAATTCGAATTATTTGGAAGTTATTCAATTAAGTCTGTTTTTGTGGGTCAAATAAAGGAAGAAGTTTTATTTGTTGGACCGGTGTGAGTGGCTTAGCAAGTAATTTATAACATTTTCTGTTTTGATGGTTTTTTCTTGTCTCGTTCTTGTTTTTTAAAACTAATAAAAAGAGTGCAAATAGAATAAATGAGTTATATTTGTCTTTTTAAAAGAGGAAATTTGAGATGAATCATTTTAGATTAAAAGAATATTAAATCATTAAACGTATAATATAAGAATCTTAAAAACATGTATGCCATTGTGCTAGTGGGAAGCTACCAGTGGAAAATGGCACATGGATTGCACCAGAAAAAGCAAAAACATACTCGTGTCAAGGTTAGATATTTTTCCTAACTAAACGATGTTGACGGAACCTACTTTAAAAATAGAGTTATTTTATTTTGATTCTATTTTGCTCCAACTCCACTCTATAATCAACTCTATATTTGAGTATTTGAATAGTATTACTTCAAATATAAAGTAACACTATTCATTTATACCAAATATAGAGTTAATGTTTCACTTATCATTTTTAGTCCTCTAGTTTATTTTTATACATTTCTAGTTTATTTAAATACAATAACAAATATTTACAATCATATTAGATATTAAATGATATTAATTAATTATAATTATCAAAATTGAATATTTGTATATCGAATTCATATATAAGGATGAACGTGATTTTGACGCACCAATTGAAGTAGCAAGAGAAGTGCCGCCGATAGAGGTTGATATGACGATAGATGAAGATGATCGATTTCAACAATTTTTTACTCGATATAAATGTATTAAAAATAAAGAAGTTCACTTCAATCTTCGGAATACGTTAGTCGACCATTTATGAGAAATTTATTCGACCGCATAAATATGTTTTAACTTTTCAAATGTACGTGTAATATTTTTATAATTGCATATATAATATTTATTTAAGAGTGTATTATAAATGTATTTTTATTATTTAATATTTTTTATATTAATAAAATCATAATTTCTTTAAATTAATTATATACGAATAAATTATTTTGTTATTAACGTTTTGATAACATAATTTAGAATATTATTACAATAAAAGATGGAGTAATTATATGTTAAAAGTTAATAAATAGAATGGGAGATTTTGAAAAATTTTGTAAATGAAGAAAAAAGAATATGCTAGGAATATACCTTTTAAAATAAAAATAGTATGAAAAATAGAGGTGTGTTAGAGATGGTCCATTTTGTACACCATTTTTTACTTCAAAAATAGAGTCAAAAATAGAGGTGGACTGGAGATGGCCTGAGAAATCACGTCATTTTAGGACTACAATTTCGGTGAAAACTGTTAAGACAAATTTGGAACTTTAGTTTTGAAAAATGGATGACTAAGATTCAATGTGAAAAAATTGAAACATCTTAAAAGTTTGATGACTAGTTGTCTAAAAATCAAAGCTAGTATGTGCATAATACAAATAAAGAAGGACAATATAGTAATCTGGAAGAGCACCACACCCTATTTGTGACACTTGTCATCATCTGGTTTGTTGGGTTTTTTTTATTCCTCCCTCTTTGTTTTTGAGACATAATTTTTTTCTTTGTAAAAAACAATTCTAAAAAAACCAAAGTTTTAAAATTTAATTATCTACAAAACAAGCACCATCATGAAAATTTGAAAAAATATTATTATTTTATTTTTTATTTTTATAAAAAATCAAAAAATAAAAAAATTCTCCAAAAATTATGAAATTTAAAGGATCATTGTAGACATTGTATTAGTAAGTTTGTAAAAAGAATTTTTCGAAAATAAGTTGTTTATGTGTATATTTTTTTATATTTATGTAAAGACCTACCAAATTAGCAAAAAATGTCTATAATCCAAAAATATTAAGAAACAAAATATGTTTTATGATTCAAACTATTTTGAACTAAGTTTTTTTCAATCAAAATTTATTTTAATCCGAAAATGTTATGCATCAAACTTATGATGATTCAAAATTTAAAATGATCCAAAAATGTGTCTTAAATTTTGGATCATTTCAAGATCCACATATGTTATGAATCAAATTAATTAAATTGTTATATAATAAATTTTTAATATTCAAAACTTATAATGATCCAAAAATTCTATGAATCAAAGTTTATTATGTCCTAAATATTGTCATTCTTAAGTATAATGAATCAAAACTTATGATCCAATATCCAAAACTTGTTATAGTCCAATATCCAAAACTTGTTATGAATCTTATGTCTAGTAATCTAAAACGAGTTAAAAAAGACAAAAATAATTTTTAAACGAAGAAAGTTTAAAAAACTAGAAAAACCAAACGAAAAATAAACAAAAACCGAAAAAAAACAAAAAAAAAAGAAACTGGAAAGCTAAAATAATATTTTAAAAAAATAAATCAAATATCAAAAATCAAAAATCAAAAAACTCAAAAAAAAAAACTGTCTAAATTTAGTTGTACAGACGTGTGTAACATTTGATTATATCCTCGAGTCTAATAATTATGTTTGACATAATTGCTCTTGACGAAATGAGTGGACGAGAATTGTCATCGCGGTCCTCATCGGATCCGAACCATATATATATATATATATATATATATATATATATATATATATATATATATATATATATATATATATATATATATATATATATATATATATATATATATATATATATATATATATATATATATACTAGTTGTGAGACCCGTGTATTACACGGGTTGATTAAAAGAAAATGTTAAATAAGAATATCTAAACATCAAGCATTGTACTAACTTAAAGTAAATAGCATATTATCTTAAAAATTAACAAAAACACACAAAATTGAGAAAATAGAAATGTAATAGAAATATATAAAGTAGAATGCTATAATACACAAATAAATTAAAGTACATTGTTATATCTTGCAATTAGTGCTTAAAAAATCTCGATTTACTATTGGGAAATTACAAAAATACCTAACATATATTCACAATTGCAATTTGATTTTTGAAATCGTAAGACGAAATTTAGGGTTAAACATTTAATTGATAGTTTTGTAGTTATAAAAGCGTAATTAGGGGAGATAGAATTGTAACGGCCAATTGTAACTAATCATTAAGGAATAGTAATGAATAAAGTATTTTATTTTTAAAAAAATTCAAAATCATGAGAAAATGACATGTGGCCAAATGAATGTGGTGATGACATGTGGCTTTGAGTTACTTATTTATTAGGATATATATATATATATATATATATATATATATATATATATATATATATATATATATATATATATATATATATATATATATATATATATATATATATATATATATATATCTTTATTTATTTATTTATACTAAATATCAAATGGGAACCATTATTTTCCTAGGAACCTAGGAACCAATTCTTAGCCACTAGATCAAAAAAATCAAGGGTTATGATGCAATTGTTGGATTAGGTGTCTAAGCCATGACTTTATATTTATATTTATCTTGTTAATTGAAGCAAAGTCCATTTGGGTTGCCCTCATAGCTGGAGGTTAGGATAGAGTTCAGTAGAGTTAAAGGTTGATTTATTAATTGTGTAATAAATCAATAGAGTTAATTAAATGGTTTATTAATATATTTAAGTGTTAATATATTAATTAGAAACTATAATAATTAATTAAGATTTAATCTAGGATTAATTGTATTTAATTCAGTGATTAAATTAATTAATTAAAAGTGCAGGGACTGGTTTGTATTTATTCAATAGTTGAATAACTGGTAAGCTAGTAGCCAGGGGCTTAAGTTGGCGAAATTATGAGTGGATACACTCATATTTCGAAACCCTAATTAGGGTTAAGGAAAGCCTTGTCCAAATGGTTAACAGGCTTGCCCATTTGGAGGCTCCTTAGGGTTTCAGTTGTAACCCTTGGAGGCTATAAAAGGAGGCACCTGGCCACCCTAAAACCTGCGCCACTTTCACCAGACAAACTCTGCTGGACTGTCTTCTCCATTGCTGTGGGTATGACTTTCATTTGAGGCAGGATACTTTTGCTGCTAGCTTCAAGAACAAGATCAAAAGGTTAGTAATTCTTATTTTGATCTTTAGAAATTATTGTTGGCCTTTAGATTTTAGTTTATTATTTTCATAGAAGAAAACATAGATTTTTTCTAGGGTTGCATGTGAACCATAGGAATTTTTGTGTTCATTGTTTGCTAGAAAACACTTCAGTGGTATCAGAGCTTAGACTGTTTTCTTGTGTTTGATATAAACTGCTTAATCTATGTTTGCCTTGAGGTTTTGTGCGAAAAATACCTCTTGGATGAGGCTTTGGTCGAAATCTAGGCTAGGGTTTCCTAACCCTAGCCGCCACCCCTTATTTCCCCCTTTATTTGCTTGATTTACTTGCCTTGATTAGGATTGTTATTTATGGTAATTGCTGTTTAATTAAATAACTAGAATCCTTTATCTATATAAGGTAAATCTCGAAATCTAGGGACAAATATAGGTAATTAATTTGATTAATTTTGTGATGCCTATATTTGATTTAATTAGTTTAATTAATTGTTTAATTAAAAGATCAATTAAATCAGCTTAAAGAATTAATTAAATTTTCAAAAAATAGATAATAATTTGCGAAAATTATGAGATAATTAATTCTAAAATATTTTAATAAGATTAAAATATATCTTATATATTTATGATTAAAAGTTAATTGTTTATATATAAGAAGAATTGGTTAGTCTTACCGCAAGTAGGTCTCATTCACAAAACTGTCCTATAAAGAGGGTATAAGGCGACTGACTATAAAATGTTAGTCTAATGGGTATCCACTCTTACCCACTGCTCTCCTGGTCAGTCGAGTGTCGTTAGCCGAACGGGTTTGATAGAACCACTAAGCCTCTTAAAAGTATAATGCTAAAATTGAAAGTACTAGAACCTCAAACAAAACCCAATCTAGTTACTTTAGGATAAAAATGTGAATTGGTGCTAATCCATGGAATTGCACATTGCACTTTGTGGAACGTTGGTGGAGCGTGTGTGGTTTACCGGCACACCAACTGGGGTCCGCAAATAGTTGCAATGGGTTTCTCGATTTTGTCATTATTAACGGAGCGTGTGTGGTTAACCGGCACGTTAATTAGAGATGGCAATCGACTTCGAGAGTACCAAGCTAATTTGCATGGTTATTCACACCCGGTTTGTGATCATCGGCATCCCAGTCACAAACAGTGGGGCACATCCGAGACTAAACATGCCATTGAACAGTTCAATGTGTCTCAACAGATCTAGGAATTTCATAAGATGAAATTGATAAGTGTATTATCTACCTTAATGACCATTATGTTGTGATTACGGCATCCCTCTTCACACCATAGTTGGGGCATTTTGGGTCCTAGCCTTAATAAATAATATATTGGGTAATTATTTAAAAAGGAAAAACTAAACTAATAAATTATGTTTATTGTAGATGTCTGAATCAAGTGCCTATTCTCCTCCCTCTCCTCCTTCACCCATTTATGAGAGCATCAGAAAGCATCTGCTTAATATGGAAAGGCTGACTGGCCTTAACTGTAAGGAATGGCTTCGCAATTGGAGACTGACTCTCGGCATTGCGGGCAAGCTTCATCTCACCGAGTATCCGATCCCGGTTCCACAAGAACAAGTCATCATAAATAGTTCTTATGATGAGGGTAACTTCTTAGTTGATGTATCCGAAGTAATTCGTGACCTCATGTTGTTGACCATTGACCCCGAATTCCGCAAGGATTTTGAATCCTTAGGGCCATATGATTTAATGCAATCGGTTGAGGAAAGGTTCCGAAAACCGGTTGAAGAGGAACGAGCTAGGATCTTCAAAAGACTTGCAGAGTGTAAGTTAAAAGATGGAAGTAGCATCGATTCGCATGTTCTTCAGATTGAAGCGTACATAGGCGAATTGTACAAACTTGGTTATTCCATGAGTCAGGAGTCGAGTGTTAACACTCTACTCGCTTCACTGACTGGTAAGTACGATCTGTTCATTCAGACGTATAGAAAGGAAGACCAGAAAAAGACCTTAATGGAAATGCGTCCACTGTTGACTTTATACGAGTCACTCTTGGACAGGCATAGTTCCAATGGTTCAGCTACTTCTGGATTAAGTCCAGTGGAAAGACACAGCAAGAAACGATCCAGATCGTCTGGATATGTCTTAAGCTGGGAATCCACAGAATCGGATACAGTCACGGAAAGATTGAAAGACGCTCCAAGATCAAAAAAACTTTTGAAAGCTCAGGTATATCTAAAAACCTCAAAACTCCTGTTCCATAATTCCTTGATGTATAATGTGATAGTCACATTTTGGTTTGTATGCAGGGAATGAGTAAGGTACGGGACTCTGGCGCATAGGAGCACATTTGGATTGGATTTCCGGCTCATGCGGTTTTGAAGTTTAGTTAGATATTGAAAAAATGTTATTAGCTTATTAGATGCGTATGACATTGTCTATCATATTATACATTGTTCAAGGATTTTGTTTTAATAAAATTGTCGATTTTCTTTTAACACATGTTGTTTGAAATATCCTTGAAATGTTGTATGATTGTGTTGAATGCAAAATTAGTAATAACCTGAATGTTGAATGCATCCAAAGTGTTTGGATTTTAGGAATTGTGTCCCTTATGATTGTTAATGTTGTAAGAATCAATTCAACCAAAGGTCCAGTTGGACAGGACTTTGGAATCATTTGACTTAAAGTCACATGATGAATTGAGTTCTTAATGTGTAAAGAAATGAATCAACCAAAGATCCAGTTGGACAGGACTTTGGAATCATTTGACTTAGAGTCAGATGATGATTAAGTTCTTTATAAAGCACATGTGGCAAGAAATGAATCGCCCAAAGACCCAAGGGATAGGATTTTGGAATCAGTTGACTTGGAGTCAACTAAAGATTGCAAGTCTTGAACAGAATTAACAAAGTCATAAGTTTACATAGAGATGTAAAAGACATTGAGATTAGGAGCAATGGACACATCAGTTTATGTGTATTGCTCGAATCTTCAAATAGAACACAATTGTTTGTACTTCACAATATTTGTCATTCGGTATGACGAATATGACTTCGCTTATCAGAATAAGCGATTGGATTGAATACTTGAACAGTTCAAGGACTTCAAAGGAAGTACGAGATCTACAGAACCTGAGTGACATCATAAACTGGGGAAAATGTTTCACAGTTTATTCTCTTCCAAGAACATTAATAGTTATAATGTGTCTTAGGGAAGATGATGGAGCGTTGGTCGAAAGAGTTCGATCCTCAATGTATGAGATACATTGCCAATTAGTTCCCCGTAAATTAAACACTAAACCAGTCAGACCATATTCCAACCACATCCTTCGACTAAGTAGGTTTTGCAGACATTGTCTGAAATGTAAAGCTGGGATTGTCCCACTTGTACATTAAAGGTCCAGGGTCTTGTAGTGTTCGTCCGAACCTCATGACTGGCCTGAACCTAATCAGAAATGTCATTTCACTGGCTATCCCGCTGTACCTGGAAAAGAAAGAGCTCTTTTAGAAAGAACTCACGTTCTAAGGAGACAGTGGGAGTTGGGACAGTCCTGAATGAGTTCAGGATTAGCCAAGTGAAAGAACCTTTTAGTCATCACTAGGCTTGAAGCAGAAATCAGATTTTTGTTTTTGTATTGACAAAACCTTCTCTTGACCAGTAGTACTGATCACCGTCATAAGTAGTTATGATCGGGGTGACATACCGAATAGTGGTAAAACACTATAGTTGGTACGAATTTTCAATCCGACTACTTGGAAGCATTGGTGAGCCCGGTTGCTGCCAATTAAGAGAACTTTAGGACGAGATACAGTCCATGTGACAGTTTGATTGATTTTACAACTGGTCTTAAAACCAGTGGGAGTAATCATCAAAAGAAAGCAGCATGGACAGAAACGTACCTTCAGAACATCTGGTTGAGTGAGACGATACTCAGAGTCATGTAACTGACTTCGAAAGAAGCGCTCTCAGTAGAAGATGAAATCCGAAAGGACACTGCATATTGTAAGTCGTTAGTGGAGCGCGTGTGGATCACCAGCACACTAATAGGGACTCACAAAGAATATGCCAGTATAAAGGTACATGGGCCCGAGATTTTCCTGCGGGAATCTCGCAAGAAAGGATAATCAGATTCTCGAAATATGCCAAAGGATTGGATTTTGAGAATGAGCTGAAAGATATCCATTAAGATGTCAGAAAGGTTTGGATTCTCAAAATGTGCCATAAGCTCTGGATTTTGTGAATAGTCCGTAACCGTGTCAAAGCCAGTGGGAGTATTGCTATTATCTATCTCAATATGTGTGTTACATATTGTTTCTAGGAAACGTCTCTTTTCATTACAAAGTGTAATGACTTGGTGTTAAGAGACGGATCACTATGAAAGACTTAATAAAGATACGGCATGCTCGGGTGGTTATAAACGTCTGTGAGATAGATCGAAACTCTGCCAAGATGATCTTGATGAGACTCAAGATGCATAGCTCAGGAAAAGAGATTCCTATCATTGCAAATTGTAATGATTTGGCATACAAAGAAGGTGCAGCATACTCACATAATCCATAGACATCTATCAGATAGATGCTGTCATCAGTATAGACCTGGCCACAGTAAGCATGACCTTGATAAGATTCAAGATGCATGGAAAAGAGTCTCCGAAAGGAAATAGTTATTGAAAATCATGACACAAGGATTATAAGTAATCCTAAGATTCCAAAAGGGTTTGGAATAGGACTAGATCGAATCCAACAAGTTTCTTGGATCGATCAGAAGTGTCATGAACATGTCTTGATGACTTAATGCTTAGAGCATACTGAGTCAGATTCAGGATATGACCTGGCTGGGAATACTTAATGGATTTTGTACATACATCATTGGAAAATGATTAGGGGTGAATGTTGATAACAATTTGAAAAGAGTTTTCAAATAAGGACTTAATGGTTAAAGAATTTCGTTGGCATTCCGATGGAGCGCATGTGGCTCACCGGCACATCGTAACACCTCGAAATAGTCTTAGCGTGCAGTCATGTGGACTAAAAATCCCGAGAACCATGGAAAGTCAAGGTACATAGAATGGAGTTGTTAGTGAGAATGACGGTATGACCAAAATTGAAATATCATCGGAAAGATATCCGATCGGATAAAGTGTATAACATTTGAATACATAGAAAGAGTAAAAGGTCAAGTAGACATAGATACATAAGACGAATTAAATAGTTTAAAAGGAATCTAGAAATCGATAATAGTTTATGTAAAATCCGACTTGGTGATTACCTCGTGGAGACTTGGTAATTAGGCAATAGTAGCCACCAGTCAGATTTTAAGTTTCGTCTTTGCATGTTTCACTTCCCGAATAATTTGATTATTCAAAAGTCCACAGTCGCTCATACTTTTCGGGAGTAAGTATGAACAAAGACTGTCGTGAATTGGTTTGTAGATTGTCTAAGGAGTTAGACATTGCAGTAAGACTGCTACAACGTTCATGAGTACTAAGAAATAGATATTTGAGTATTGGATAAACCCGCGCTCAATAGATTGCTTCATGGATTACATCACGAGCAATGTTGAGACGATAATATCGTATGATCTTGAAGCGGAGACATATGAGTTGAAATTTATGAGTCGGTTGTGCATTGATGATGCGAAACGCATCGGTAACTCGATGTTATAAAACGTATTGTTGTGTACGATTTGATAAGTAAAAGACACAACCATATGAGTCAAAGCTTATTCGTTCCTTGACCCTGATGGGAAACAGATATCTGTAGGCCGCTCGATGATTTTGAAGTTGACTTAAGTGCTGGCCAGCCTGGACTAAATTGATGTGTTCAATTAGAAGTCCGAAAGTCATAAGCAGAATCGGAAATCGGGAAACAGAGTATCAGACAGAGATTGATCTCAATCCATGTCTCGTGTCTGAAAATATCTTGTTGGACTAAGGATCATATGATCACTTATCTATGGACAGAACTGACTGGGTCAGAGTTCGGCAGCAGTTTCTTGGAAGCTGCAGGTTGTTTATTAATCAGAAGATAAATTAAAGTCATAGACTTATCCAAGTGGGAGACTGTTGGATTAGGTGTCTAAGCCATGACTTTATATTTATATTTATCTTGTTAATTGAAGCAAAGTCCATTTGGGTTGCCCTCATAGCTGGAGGTCAGGATAGAGTTCAGTAGAGTTAAAGGTTGATTTATTAATTGTGTAATAAATCAATAGAATTAATTAAATGGTTTATTAATATATTTAAGTGTTAATATATTAATTAGAAACTATAATAATTAATTAAGATTTAATCTAGGATTAATTGGATTTAATTCAGTGATTAAATTAATTAATTAAAAGTGCAGGGACTGGTTTGTATTTATTTAATAGTTGAATAACTGGTAAGCTAGTAGCCAGGGGCTTAAGTTGGCGAAATTATGAGTGGATACACTCATATTTCGAAACCCTAATTAGGGTTAAGGAAAGCCTTGTCCAAATGGTTAACAGGCTTGCCCATTTGGAGGCTCCTTAGGGTTTCAGCTGTAACCCTTGGAGGCTATAAAAGGAGGCACCTGGCCACCCTAAAACCTGCGCCACTTTCACCAGACAATCTCTGCTGGACTGTCTTCTCCATTGCTGTGGGTATGACTTTCATTTGAGGCAGGATACTTTTGCTGCTAGCTTCAAGAACAAGATCAAAAGGTTAGTAATTCTTATTTTGATCTTTAGAAATTATTGTTGGCCTTTAGATTTTAGTTTATTATCTTCATAGAAGAAAACATAGATTTTTTCTAGGGTTGCATGTGAACCATAGGAATTTTTGTGTTCATTGTTTGCTAGAAAACCCTTCAGCAATATGGCAGTTTGTAATTAATAGTAATTTCAATGGTAGATTTGACTTTTTAAAAAATAAATCAGGGATAATTTTGACCTAAAAAACAAATCAAATTTTGTTAAATAAGAAACATCCCAATTTATTAGTTAACAGCCCCGTTAAAATCGTCTCTCCTTCTCTCTCTCTCTTTCTCTCTCACGCGTCTTTTCCTTCCCTATGCTCTCTCCGGCGATTCAAAATCGTACCAGCACACCAACCCTTCAACAGCCCATGTCCCTCGCACACATACCCTTACGATCGAATTTCAAACCCTATGTCGCTTGATTGGAAGTCGCGAACAGGAGATTGTCGAGGATTGGGAATTGCCGATAAAGCTTGGAGGGTCGGGATTCCCATCTATTGAAGCTTACGTTACATGGAATCAATTGACACCCCCTTTTCTTGTTCTATAAATCATACACACTACCACACATGTGAAAGGCAATCGAGAATGTTTCTGTCGAGAGGGAGTAAGAGCTAGGCGGGTAAGATCAAGAGAACCGAGGAAGAAGAGAGGAGACGCGGGAAAGGAGAACCATAGCAACGGGAACGAGGTCGGGACAACAAGGAGAATAGTTTATGTGCAGAATTTGGAGATATTAGGGCTGTGATGTGGTAGTTTGTCATTCCTTTAAGGCTAGGTATGTTCTTCCTCTCGATTTCTCTTGAATTCATTGTTTCGGTATGTTATCGTCAACAAGGAACCATCGAAACACCACCGTGTGTTGCGGTATATATAGTATTCAATTTCTGATTTTTACATATGTATTCTGATTTGGATGAATGTGTATGAAATCACACTCACGTGATTTGCGATTTCTAATTTCAGTCACGATGTACGATTTCTAGTTTCATTCACGATGTAGATCACGAAGTTTGAGATTTCTGATTTCTTCCCCTCTCCACAATTCAATCGGTAATTTTGATTTTGATTTCTGATTTCTAGTTTCAGTTGTATAAATTCCATTGTTTTTTGAAAAAGTGCATCAATTTCTGTTTTTTTTTCTTTGTTTTGTGAACAGCTCCAGTAAGCTTAAAGATATGTTTTGTGTGTTTGTGAACAACTCAAGGTTAGAACCATATGCAGTGAGGTAATCCTTCATAAAAATGGGTTTCGTTTTTCATTTATATATGAGTTATAGCATTGTACTTATGTATTTCTTTTTCTTTTTAAGACAAGCATATAAATGCATATGTGCAAATGTGCATATGTGCATATATGTGCACATATTCACATATGTGTATTTGCATATGTACGTATTTGTATGTATTTGCATATGTACGTATTTGTATATATGCATACATGCAAATATGCATACATATATGGATTTCTGTTTCAATTTGTTTGTGTACATGTGGGCGTATTTGCATATATGCATACATATATGTGCATATGTGTATATGTATGTGTATATGTGCACATGCATACATATATGTGCATATGTGTATATGCATGTGTATATGTGCACATATGTGCATATGTCTGTCCAAACGCATGTGCACATATGCATATGTATATCAATTTGTTCATATACACACGTGTGTGTATTTGTATATATGCATAAATGGATGTGCATTGGTTCATATGTGTATATGCATGTATGTATTTATTTTAATGTTTTGGAATATACATTTATATTAATTTTTATTAATGTTTTTTGCAGATTTTGAAGAATTTATCAATCAAATTGAAGAATTGAGAAGTGACAAACAAAAAAAATGAAGATATCATGAAATTTTGTTGTTTTTTATATTTTTTGTATGTATTGTTCATTATTTTTAATAAATTTGTATGTATCGTTCAAAGCAGTTATATATTATTGTTTTTAATAAATAGATTATTTATTGTTTGCATTCATAATTAAAGCAAGAATATGTATATATGAATTTCGAAAATATGCATATATGCACCTGTGAATATGTATATATGCACCTGCAAATAAATAAATTTATGTGTGTTTTAAATTCCAAAAATCTAATTAAAAAAATTTATGTTTTTTCAAAATCTAAAAAGCTGAATTAAAAAAACGAAAATTAGATTTCTTTTTTTGAAATTTGAATATTCAAATCTAATAGGCTTAATTTTAGGAAACAGTTATTGTTGTTGCCAAAAATAAAAATTTATGCTTTAAATGAGATTTGTTAAATGACTATCATGCCCTTTCAGTGGACATATCATTACAATCTCACGAGATGATATGATAATTTGGGAATTGTATGTGAGATATGAAGAGTTTTCAACGAACCTTGAATGCTTAAAGAATAAAGATGCTATACAAAATCGGATTTAGGTGAGTCACCTGCACGTGGACTCACTGCTCTCACCCACATGTCCACGTTCAGTGGTTTGTGTTTTTTTTCCATCAAATTTGTTTTTTTTCATAATTTTGTATTTTTAAAAATACTTAAGAAATTAAAGTTCTTAAAATTTAATTCTATACAAAATGAGCATAATCATTAAAATTATATTTTTTTTTTCAAAAATTTTATTTTTATAAGAAACCCAAAAAACAATTTTTGTATCCTAATGTCATAAAAATATCAAGGACTCTTCTACTCACTATACTATTGAGTTTGTGTAAATATATATTTTTTAAATAAGTAATTTAAGGATTTACACTTTAATTTTAAATAAATATTTGTTTTATAAAAGATAACAAAAAATTGTCACCAAATTCAAAAAATAGTTAAGAGGTTTTTCATGTTGTTATTTTAGAGTGTAACGTCCCAAATCCATAAAAAAATTATTTTAAAGTAAATAAAAACGTAAGTTTCATTCATTCATTCAAAGTAACCACGAAATAGTCATATAATCCAGAAATCCATAGTTTAAGTAGATAGATAATAGCGGGAGTCAAATAACGAATGCTAGCGCCTCATAGTCACGTCGTGCCCAAGCCGCCCTCCCCATGGATACGTGAAACATTTAAACTTGAAACAATAAGCACATTGCTTAGTGAGATCCCCATATTCCCAAATAATTCACAAGTAAAATCATCATTAGACAAATCATTAGTCGACTCTTGGGCTTGTCCCGATCCGTCAGAAATCATTGATTGACTCACGGGTTGCCCGGATACGCCATAAACATTAGTTGACTCGCGGGTTGCCCCGATACGTCAAAATCATCGGTTGACTCACGGGTTGCCCTGATACGTCAGAATCATCAATAGACTCACGGGTTGCTCTGATACGTCCAAATCATCGGTTGACTCGCGGGTTGCCCCGATACGTCAGAATCATCTCATTCTATGTCCACAATCATCATTATCATTATACTCAAGAAAAAGTGAGGAAACTCATATGACTTGTGTAGTCAAACAAAAGTAAAAGAAAAGTCGGTAATAACCTCCCCCGAGCTTCCTATTATAAAAAACATTCCATCAAACAAGGTTTCTATCCTTAAACCTCTAACTAAAACCAAAACTAATGTTTTTCTACAGATTTGACTTTAG
The DNA here is from genome assembly GCA_023525715.1 of Cichorium intybus. Taxonomy (NCBI): domain Eukaryota; kingdom Viridiplantae; phylum Streptophyta; class Magnoliopsida; order Asterales; family Asteraceae; genus Cichorium; species Cichorium intybus. The sequence goes on from CM042009.1 coordinate 137,816,538, forward strand.
GGATCAACTGTCCAAAGGTCAAAGTCAACCGGTCAACAAAAGTCAACCCAAAAGTCCACTGTCTCACCATTAGCGTCGCTAACTTCAGTGTTAGCGGCGCTAATGCTTCTGTTTAGCCAAAATATTCATAAAGTGCTTAATACATTAAGTCAGAAGCTACAACTTTCCAGAATCGACACAAACAGTCCATTGACTCATAGAAACATGTTGTAGCTTAACACTGAGCTTGTTTGGACATCATAATTTATTGTACAAAATGGTAAGTTAAAAAAAATGATGCTGAAAATGATATGATAGAAAATGAGACGATCTAAAATATTTATGATCCAAATAACAAAATATTTATGATCCAAATAACCATAGATTCAACATGTTTATAATCTTTAATTTGAAATTGTTACAAGAAAAAAACTTGAATCAATTGAAAATTTTATTATCTAAAATGTTTATGATCTAATTATATGATTCAAAATGTTATAATCCAAACTAATATTATTCAAAATATTATGATAAAAAGATGTTATGAAATAAATTTTTTATAAACCAAACTTTATATTAAAAAGCTTTATTTGGTTGAAATTGATTTGATCTAAAAAAGATTATTATTCAAAATATTTATGATCCTTTAGTATTTTGATCCAAAAATCATATGTTTTAAAATTTTATGATTAAAAAAAATACAATGATACTTAATCTATTATGATTTAAAAAAAATTCTATGCCTCTTTTATTTTAAACCTTGAACTGACATACATATCAAAAAACTAAAAAAAAAATGGAAAAATAGAAAATTTTATGACCCTTTTATTTTGAACCTTGAACTACATACATAATCAAAATCTTTTGTATTAAACAAACCGATCCTAAATTGGTCTATATTATTTTTTTCATTACCAAATTAAATTTTAATATAACTTTTTATTTAATAATATTATTTAAGTATAAAATAATATTACTGTTGTAATTGGGATAAAATCATAACAGTTTTCAAAAACCATACAAGCTATGGTTAGAATGTTTTTTAATAAATAAAAGTTCAATAATATATTGGAATCGACAAAATAACTTGTTGCAATGCAATGGTTGCTACTTTTTACGTGTTTAACGTTTTCATTGAAACGAATTATTTTATTTAAAAGACAAAAACTTTGGAAGCATAAGTGGTCGGTGGTGGAAAAGGGCGGCTGCCGGCAAAGGGATAGCAAAATTAGGTGGCCAGTTGCCACAACAACAGGGACAACGACATGCAAATTAGTAGGCCGCCATTTGCCACCCGTTCACTTGCATTTAGGTAAAATTACTTCTTCCATATCTATAGTTATTGAATTCAAAAGAAACACGTAACCATGCTGTGCACAATATGCATGAAAATATGTACACAAATTTTTCAGCGAGATTTACCCACATAAATTTTTGTTTTACTTTCTCTTAAAAAATTTGACTAGTTTTTAACGGTTATCAAATAGGGAGAAATGGTTCTTGTGTTTTAAAAGGTTATATTAATGGCCTCTGTTCAACGGTGATTCTATTAAAAAGGTTTTTACAATTTATGAAATTATAAAAATAGTTTCTATCTAATAAAAAAGTTTTAGAAATTATTAAAATATTATCAAAATATTGTCTGCATTTAAAAAATGCTCATTCTATTCGTACCTCATTAAGCAAATTACAAACACATAATTAATTATATATATATTTTTAGAACGGAAAACACACATTCTCTAAACCACTCCTAAATCTACACCTTATATCTACAATGAGACTTGAACCCTCAACCACTTGGGGAGGAAGACACCTTACTAACACATTGATACAGTTAGGCCAAAGGCCCTTTGGTACATAATTACTATATATACCCCATAAATGTATGTATTGAGGATAAATATAATACTACCCGTAAAATATCCTGAAAACAATTCCCACTACAAAATTCCAGAAATACTCCCCATCTTTCACATAGTTGTCCAACTTATCATAAGTTCATTTGAAAGTTATATGATTCCATTTATTTGTGGTCTCTTTATTATTATTATTATTATTATTATTATTATTATTATTATTATTATTAGAGTAAATTATATCATTGGTCCCTGTGGTTTGCTTAAGGTTGCACTGTTAGTTTAAGTATTGAAAACTTAATGTGGATGGTCCAGATAAAATGATGTTATTACGCTTTGTAATTTCTTTTTCCTCTTTCTTTTTACCTATTTATATTTTTAATAAATAAAAATAAATAAATAAAACCCACCCCACGTCACTTTCACACACACATACACACATTCTCTCTCTCTCTCTCTCTCTCTCTCTCTCTCTCTCTCTCTCTCTCTCTCTCTCTCTCTCTCTCTCTCTCTCTCTCTTTATTGCTACATCCTTTGACTACACCTCTTTCCTTTTGGTTTAGAATTTTTGGGATAACCATTAGAATTAAACCTAACAATCACAAATTTATTATAGGGCATTCTTCAAAATCCCTTACCAGTCAACCCTTTGGCTTTTCCTACAAATCTCCTAAATGACATTTCCTTGAAAAACTTTCATGTTAAAGCTTATCAACAGTTTTGGATTCTTTAAAGTTGTTAACCATGCTTATTATAACAAGAAAATTGGTGGAAAAAGCAATGTTGATCGGCTTGCACACCTTCTCCTCAACACAAAACTTGAACCTGGTTAAAATAAATCTTAAATTTAAATCGTTTGACATGATTATACCATTTACGAAAACATACCAGACCAAATTGTTGAAACTTGTTTTCGTATTTCAATCCAATTCATGGGTTGGTCCAAATGGTCATACAGGTGGTGGATTTGGGTAAAGGTCCAATTCATTGAGCATGGCCTCCGACACCTCTTCCCCAGCGAAGCTTATCAGACGGAAAGCAACGGCTATGTATATCATATTCTTCATTTGCGCAATGGCCTCCGAATCTAGCTCTTCTTCATCCTTCGTTTTTCAGAAATTTATATTTAAGGAAGTGGGTAGACCTGAATCTGATGTGAATCTTTTCGGTCTTTGTGAGAGAGAGGGAGAAAGAGAGAGACTTTACTAGTTGGATCTAGTGGCCCTGACCTACTTGTAGGTGTGTTATGTCGTGGAGGTGACAAGCTTTTGAACGAAGTCAGACATCTTGATGCGGTGGAGCCTCCGAGAGGAGACATCTCTGTCCCAATGTTTTCGTTAGATGGATCTTTTAATATGAAGCTTTCGTTCACCGAAAACAAGGAGATGAAATTGAAGCTGAAAAGCAACTAGAGAGAGAGAGACGTAGGGTATGGGGGTAGGGTGGGTTTTTTTTCTTTATGATTTATGAGAAAAAAAAAAAGAAATAGGAAAGGGTAAAAAGGTATTTTTCCATTGATCAGGGACCTCTGACGTGATTTTTTGCCAACAACAGGACCATCCACATTGAGTTTTCAATACTTGGACCAAAAGTGCAACCTTAGGTAAACCACAGGGACCAATGATGTAATTTATTATTATTATTATTTGTTATAAACAGACAAGAATTTCAACATATATATATATATATATATATATATATATATATATATATATATATATATATATATATATATATATATATATATATATATATATATATATATATATATATATATATATATATGCATCTCTTTTAATACATTTTAAAGCATGTTCCATTCCAACAATAGATAATTTATTTATCAAAGGGTTTATAACCCAGCGGTACCAAAGTGTGTCCATCAACCTAAGTAATGAGGGTTCTAGTCCAGGTAGGGACGAAAATGTGTAGAATAGGAGTATGTTAGTTTGTAGTTAAAAAAACAACTGGTATACATAGAGCAAGTTTTTATTATTTTCATGTTATGATATATATCATACAATTTCGAAACAAAATACTCGATCTTTGAAAACCTTATTTAGTTTTTAAGCTTTTAAATATTAACGTTATGTACAAATGTGTAACAATCAGTGTTGTTAAAGTCGGCCTAGGGGGCCGCCTAGGCGCTAGGCGGACGGGCTCCGCCTACGATTAGTGGTAGGCGGTCAAGATAGGCGGATTCGGTCAACGGCGGTCAAAATCGGGTTTAGGCGGGCCTAGGCGGGTCTAGGTGGCAAAATTTTCTATTTTTCAAAATTCCAAATTTTAAATTTCCAAAATTTTCAAAAATTATCAAATTCTCAAAAAAAATCAAAATTTTAGATTTTTAAAATTTAAAATTAGAAATTTTCAAAATTTCAGAATAATAATATATATTGAATATTTTATTATATTAATAATATATATTTTATTTTATTACTAATTTCAATTTTTTATTATGTATACAAGTTATGATAATCGGTGGCTAAGTTACGATTATTGATAATTAAAATTGTCAAAAATGTCATTAATTTGATGACTTACATATTTGAACACTTAGATTTGTCAAATTGTTATGCTTATTTATTCATTTGTAAGGATATAAGTAATATCTAAATTTTAAAATATAAATTTTGTTACAATTAATACTTTCCGCCTAGGCGCCCGACTAGTCCTCGCCTAGGCCGACTAGTCCTAGGCCCCAGTCGACCGCCCGCCTAGCGACTTCTACAACCTTGGTAACAATACATAAGAAATGGTTAGAAATGCTATATAATGTTGTTCAGTTGGTTATACACGCTCAAAACTATTTTCCAAACTCCGTGGATGCCTAAGCTATTACAAAATATTTCGAAACTCGGTGTTGTTTCTATTTCTTATGTTTTTATTATCACTTTTAAATGTTAGAAATTGCTTGATAATTGACTAAACATGGTATATAATGATCTTGTGTCGTGCATACATAATGTGTCAATCAATAGAACAATTTTAGAACTCTTATAAATTAATTTGAAAGTTCATATTTGTTTTATGTTTTACACTTTCAGTGAGTTGTGAGTATACGACTATACGTGCTTAGTGATTTGCTAATCTTGGCATACAGGGGCATTAAGTTATATTTATATATTCGAAACTTGTTATGTGATGTCGGACTAGCAAATTGGGGGAGAAATTTGCTTGGAATCTGTTATATTTCGTGATTGAGAACTTCTGTCATAACAATCTAAGGAAGAAATAAAAAAATATGAACAATCCATCATCAAATCACATGCGGAAAAGCCTGAGAAATTCAAAGATTCAGACTTTCAAAGATAGAAACTGAAGATGTTATTTTATCTTATAACTCTTGGAGAAAATCCACCCAATTCTGCCCAAATGACTGAACATTAAAGGGTTATGGAATCTTGGAAGTTGAACATTAAAGGGTTATGGAACACTATGTTTTGAAAAACTGGGAGCTTCAAGATTAAAAATTCTAATATTTTCTCCTTTTTTCTCTACTTTATTTGAGTTCTTCCTTGTTTCGTTGAAGCTCTTCCTTGTGCAATTGGAGCTCTTCTTCAAGTGTTGCAACATGACTTTACATATGTTCTGGATTTTTTGAAGTTAGTTGAGATGTTTCTAATAAGATTGTTAAATACATTTTGCTCATTACAGGTCGACTCGATGCCTCCCACCTTGAGACTAATGTTTCATTCTTGGTACAACACATTAATTAACAACTTTTATCTCTAAGACACGTTCCGTGTCATGAGAGGTGCCCCTTTTATCGAAATTAGTTTGACATGTGCCTCCACTTTATTTTAAAGAATTTTTCCTAAGACAATGAAAAAGCACATTCAAATAACTTACAAAACTTATATTGATATATTATAACTGAAAATAATATTACATATTGAATACGTGACTTATCATATTACTATCATTTTAAATGATTAAAATGCAAGTTATGATATAGTTCGATCAAGCTAGGAGTCAATTTAGTTATTTTATTAGTATGCAATAACAGAGATTATAATAAGAAAAACATATAAACAGTTTTAATGAATATATTAGTAATGATATGAATTAAATCAATAGTTGTCATAGTAAATTTGTGATTTGCTATCGATCAAGAACCTCCTCTACTTGCAATTACTCTTTATCCCAATTTACATTCCATTCGATGAAAATATAACTACAAACCGAAATTATATGTGACTAATAAAATCTAAATAATAATATTCATATATATTTTTAAGGTTTATTTGGGCTTATTCCAACTCTCAATAGTCACGCGGATCATTTCAATCTTGTTTGTTATGACAATTTGGCTTCATTTTTTTCTTGCTAATTATGGATTGGTCTTTTCCTCCATTTTTCCTATGGTAATCTTTCAATGTATTTTCTATGCGTTTTCATTGTCTTCGCAGTCGATCATCTACATATTACATCAAAACTTTATCTTTGTGCAGTAATTTAAAATTATCTTGCATTGCATTGAATCCTATGTTATTATTACGCTTTAATTTAAAGGGTTAATAACATAAAAACCACCATAATTTGAGCAAAATTCTGGTTTAACCACTATATTTTTTTTTGTTTCATAAAAATCACTCATACTTTCAAAAAAATTCATATTGACCACTGTTCATTTTATTTTATAACTTTTAACGATTTTTTTCATCGAAAGGTTATGTGAAAAGTTTCATATCGACATTTTAAACAAATGTTGGAACTTCATTGCAGTGAAAATGATACATAATGTTGTCTACATATAATTTTAGTTTTCGTAACTACAACTCTTCGGTCACGTTGTAAATGCATAGAGTGTCCAAGTGAATCCACTAAATTTTGAATGCGACGAGGGTAAGAAGTGTTCCGATTTGGCAACATACAATCATGACATTAATTTGTTATAGTGGTCGCAATGTATCTTTTTGAAAATATGAGTGATTTTTACGAATTTTTTTGAAAGTATGAGTGGTTATTTTAGAACAAAAAAAATATAGTGGTTAAACCGGATTTTGACCAAACTGTAGTGGTTTTTATGTTATTAGCCCTAATTTAAAATTATCTTACGTTGAATACTATGTTATTATTATACTATAGCTTATTCAATACTTCGATTGAAATACTACAAATGAGAGGGGATGTCATAGATTTAAGGATGATGCTTTGTTCTTTTAATTAATTTGTTGTTCAACATTAGGGCTAAGCATAATCGGGTACTAGCAATAATTCTTTAGAATTGGAACCAGAATCGAAACCATAACCCATGGTTCTTGAAATGTTGAAACCGCGACCGATTAGACATTTGGCACCGGTTACAATTCTGCATAATGCATACCCGATTTTATAACATACCTAAGTTTACAAAGTATAACAGAAGTCGCATTTTCTTCTAAGATGAGATAGCTGATCATATTTGTAGCAAAATTATATATGTTGGCGATATGACTAAAACTAGGTGCTAAATACTTTAGAAACGAAGCTATTTGTCGATCTAGAAGTATTTAAAGAAAACCCAACCTTTTGTATTCACTGTTAGAAAGGATGAAGGCAAAAACAATAGTAAAATATAAATAAATTTAGGGGAAGCATGCATTGTTTCTGTAGAGAACGTCACAACATATATGGAAGTTGGAACTTCAGGTAGTGGTTAAGCTTCAAATTTATAAATTGTAATGTTAAAATCGGACGATTTTCACTTCCATTTGGCAACATATAAATAAAATAATTATTTATAGAGTGATGTTTAATGAAAAATATAGTTGAATGATGATTCATGCTACGAGTCAGCAAAGACAAAAAGTTAGGCAATAAGCTTACTATGTCTAATAATATGGCAATATAACATTAACCGGAAAACACAATCGTGTTAAAAAATCGAAAGAACCCTTCAATTATATTTTCGAACATACAAAAAAAGTTTAATAAAAGACTACTATAAACCATGATACCTAAAGACTAATCTCATCCACGCGATTATTCAAGTCACGGTGGACGTGCATGTTCCGGATAAAAAAAACTTTTTTCGTTTTTTAAAATTTTTTTGGGCTTATATTTTATCAAAAAAAAAAAAAAGAATATATATTAATTTATAACTTTTTGTCCTCTACTAATACACATCCATATTGATATACAAAAGATATACAAAAGATGATTTTTTTTCGAAATTTCAGCTAGTTGAGATTCACATGTGAAATCGAACTATGTTTTATTTACTGTTGACATTTACAATATCATATGATACCGGTGAATAATCTTTTGTGTGAATGTGAGTAGAATTCTCTTGTGATACCACTACAATCATTATAAATGATTAAAATATTGAAGTAACAAAAAGTTCTAAATAAATACCCAGATAAATATTTTGGAGTAAATTCACAATATCATATGATATTTGTTGGTTATATGCACATCGTTATAACAACTTGGTAATATTACTATAAATAGTAGGGTCCTTTTGGGTTACATGCAATAAACGATTTAGCCAGAAGAGATCGAAAAATAAACTTGAGGGGTTAAGTTTATTAATATACCAAAGTAAGTGTATATTAATTACAAACTAAAAATGATAACTAAAGTGAAATTATCAACAGTTTGAATTTCAAATAGTTATTATCCACAAAGGAGGAGATTGGGATGAGATGCACTATAAATACAACCCTAGATCCAGGGACGGATGCATGATTTATCAATAGTCGTGGCACCGAAATTTTTTTTTCCGAGCTAATATAATAAGATAAAAAAAAATTTCGACCAAACATAATAACATAAAAATATTTAGAAAGTACGAGTGCATTATATATAACATATTTTTTTTGTTGCACATACAATCTAACGTTCACCTTAACATATACAACTTTTTATAAAATGCTCAATAATTTTTAAGTGGTGGCACTTTATTCTTTAAGTGGCGGCACTAGTTTTTTCGCGAAGTTGCACCCTATTAGAAAAAAATAAATTTTTTTACTACGTTCACGAAATTTAGCAGTTGCACGGGCCATCCCGTCCCCCATAACAAACCGCCCTACCTAGATCTGAGTTGTAAACTGTCCCAGAACCCTAAAATTCGTCACCCTCCTCCCCACCCTCGATATACGACCGATTTCTTCATAAACACTAAGTATTACGTGCTAAAACTTCAAGCAAATGTATATACTTCATCAACGGGTGCTGAATCGTCGTGTTGGGTGTGATTACATTAGAGGAGTTCTGTTTTGAGCTCTCGTCATCCTAAACAATATCAGATCTGAGATCTTAAAAGGTATTTCTTGATCCCTCTATATTTATAAAAGTGTGCATGATTTCATGATCCTCTTTGAATACGATTTTAGAATTTTGTTTTCGTTGCGTTGTTTTTATGCTATCGTATTCCAACAATATTGACATTTGAATCTGAATAATTTTTTGTGTGAATCTAAGTAGAATTCACTTGTGAATCATAGTCTAACCATTATAGATTATTAAAATGTTGAAGTAATAAAAAAATTCTAAGCAAATTAATCAGATCCGTATTTTGGAGTAAATTCACAATACCATATTATATTAACATGTGAATCTGAGTAAATTTTTTTGAGAATGTGAATAAATTCACTTGTGAATTAGAGTAAATTCATTGTAAATGGTTAAAATATTGAAATAATAAAAAAAATTGTAAACACATTTCTCAGATTATATTTCTAAGTAAATTCTCAATATCATATGATATTGACATGTGAATATAAATAATTTTTTGGTGTTAATGTGAGTAAATTAATTTGTGAGTCATTGTATATTCTTTATAAATGGTTAAAATATTGAAATAAGAAAAAACTTAAAATCTATTACTCAGTTTCATATTTTTACAGTTTAGATTCAAATTGTGAATACAGACGAATTATATTCATGAAAAAAAGTTTATATATATATATATATATATATATATATATATATATATATATATATATATATATATATATATATATATATATAAAGGACAAAAATTTATAAATTTTAGTATATTCAGTTTTTTAAAAAAGATAATGTTGAAAAATTAGAAAAAAAAACGAAATAAGTTTTTTGTTATAACTGCAAAGACTTTCTCCTTAGGCGCATGTCTCAACAACACAAAACGAGGGTCCTCTACATGCGTGTCGAAATAATAAGTTTACAACCTATTTTTCGGCCGTTGATGATTTTGATTCCGACGATCGATATTAGTCTCTTAGTACCATAGATAAAATTAGTCATTCATCAAACCCATCTCTCTCTCTCTCTATATATATATATATATATATATATATATATATATATATATATATATATATATATATATATATATATATATATATATATATATATATATATATATATATATATATATATATATATATATATATATATATATATATATATATATATATATATATATATATATATATATATATATATATAGGGTAAAGTTCAATTGAGAACCTAAAAAAGCCTAGGAACCTAAGAACCCATTTTATGAACTTTTTTTCTACACAATATTTTTCAAAAAAAAAATATACCAAAATTTTTGTTATGATGCTTCTAGAAGATTTCAAAAAAAAAATTCAAAAAAAAATCATTTTTTTAATTTTTTGTTCATATGAGTTTAGGGTTTAGAGTTTAGGGTTTAGGGTTTAGGTTTAGGGTTTAGGGTTTAGAAATCTCTTAGACGCTTTAAATAAAAAAATTGGATGCAAAAAAAAATCATTTATTATTATTTTTTTTTCATATGGGTTTAGGGTTTAGGGTTTAGGTTTAGGGTTTAGGGTTTAAGTTTAGGGTTTAGGGTTTAGGGTTTAGGGTTTAAGGTTTAGAAATCTCTTAGACGCTTTAAATAAAAAAATTGGATGCAATTTTTTTTGAAAAATATTGTGTATAAAAAAAGTTTCTAGGTTCCTAGGGTTTTTTAGGTTCTCTCATGATCTCGACCCTATATATATATATATATATATATATATATATATATATATATATATATATATATATATATATATATATATATATATATATATATATATATATATATATATATATATATATATATATCTATATATATATATATATAGATATATATATATATATATATATATATATATATATATATATATATATATATATATATATATATATATATATATATATATATATATATATATATATATATATATATAGAGAGAGAGAGAGAGAGCTAGGATATATTAAGACCAACAATTTTATTGCGTGGTCGTAAGACCCAATCTGGTACATTAGATAAATAAATTCAATGGTTAAGATTAAAATGGAATTATTGTAATTTCAAATAAAATCATTGATTTATATTTAAATCCGTTCCAGGGTTATAAATGGACTTTTAACATTGCTAAATTTTAGGCAACTGATTATTCACATCCTTTAATTTAGGAAGGCCCGAATTTTCTGCAACAAATCATACACCTTTCCTTATTTTTCGCCGAGATGCTTTTACAAATTCCTTGAAACGGGATTCTAAAACTGATTATGAAAATAAACAATACGTGATAACGTACATTCTGTCGGAATGGTTTTCAATGATAATGTAATTTTGTGAAAATAAAGATGAAAAGATACAAATATCTGATTTGAGAATGTTTGTAATCTATAAGAATTAACATTTTTTACCCATTGCTTGTAATCTGATAGAATGAAGTACAAAATCATATATATATATATATATATATATATATATATATATATATATATATATATATATATATATATATATATATATATATATATATATATATATATATATATATATATATATATATATATATATATATATATATATATATATATATATATATATATATATATATATATATATATATATGTGTGTGTGTGTGTGTGTGTGTGTGTAACATATTTGCAAGGAGATATTTTACTTTTCATGGTGATATTTTGAAAAATGATGAGATATCTTAGAATTAAACATTCTGAGAGAATTGGAGAAGAAATTTGCAGAATCTGACTTACAAGTATGAGTCCCATATTGTGGTATCCATTCTTAAAGAAACATCCAATGCTCTTAGTATATACATTCTCAAAGAATTTATCAGAAAAAATATACATTATGAAACATCAATGCTTAACAGAATGATATCCAAAATACAGTATTCTTGCAGAATGTCCTATAGAAAAAGAACATCTTACAAACTAAACTACATAAGAAATAACATTCTACAATACAATTCAAAATCATTCTGACTGAATACAATTATGACAAAATACAAATTCTGACAGAATACAATAGTAGTTCATCAAAATATGGTATGATAATTTGAATAAGTTGCAATTGAGATGCATTCCAATAGAAACAAATTCTGAATAAGATGCAAGAATTGGTACCCATACTTTTAATGTATCCAAACCAAAAATCTAAAGAGATGTATTCCAATAGAATTAGAATCAATATATTCAAATTAGAATCCAAAAGAATCGTTAACTCTTGAATCAAAATTGTTATATTCGTAAATAATATGTAAGTATCAATGCAATAAGATCAATTTGATAATCGCAAAATCAAAATAGGCATTACTGCTGGCTTTAGAGTTCTTACGATGCTGACCACGAAATTCAAGTCTCCATTCTTAAGATCAAATTGATAGTCACAAAATCAGAATAAGACTCGTCATCATCTTCCTCCATGGTGAACGGTATTCAGGTCTTCCCTCGTGGTGTGGATTTGGCTGCGGCTTTATTGTTGATCGAAGATGCTCCTGGTGGTTGATACTCGACAGATGTTGGTGATGGGTCTAGGGTGATCTGCGACAACAATAACATGGTTTCAATTACGAGTCGTATAAGTAAAAACGTGAGAGAGAGAATATGGATATAAGTCAAACTTCCCTAAATAAATAGACACAATTAAAAAGCAATTAATTAATTGTTATGTTGATTTACTATTATACACTTGACTGCTTCTAAATTCGGATTGGGTCTTAGGTCCACACAATAACTATAGATCTTAATATATCCTCTATATATATATATATATATATATATATATATATATATATATATATATATATATATATATATATATATATATATATATATATATATATATATATATATATATATATATATATATAAAAGAAATATAATATTACTGTTTGAATGTGATAAACATTACGAATTTTTAGATTAAGAATATAAATGGTTGTGATTAGCTGTCAATTTCATTAGTAATATGGATTAATCGAACGGATGAGTATTCTAGTTTTGGATAAATTTCATATATACCCTAAAATAATCACAAAATATCATATTTGTCCTATGCAAGCTCTAAATATAAAAAATATCCATTATAAACTTATAAAATATCTAATTTACTCAAATTCTAACTTTTAACAATTTCTATTATATTATAATTATTTCTTATATTATAAAATCAGTAAAACTAAAGAAAGTAAGTAAATGACAATATTGCCCTTATCCTAAACTTGTTAATCCAAAACGGACCTCCAGTGACTCGAAGTGAAACCCACAAGTACCACTTGATTAGGCTTGGATTTGTTTCTTTGATTGACATTTCAATAGCCCGTCTTAACGATTTAACTATAAAAGCACTGTTTGGTTCCACAATCCATTCCCACTTATCCCATTTAGTGGAGAATTGAAACTTAAGTAATAATTCCATAATTTCTTTGCATTCTCTCTCTTCCGGACCGCTTTTAGATTCTTTCTTCCAATTCCAATTAGTAATGATATCAAGATTATCTTAAACCTTCACCTTATCCGAAATGAAGCAATATTTTTTAGCTTCCATTCTATATGCCCTAGGGAATCTGACTTTAAGTAGAGGATATTTTTCAAGGCATCTATCTTTCCAAAATCTGGTTCTGTTTCGATTCCCCACTTTTCGATCAAACAAATCCCTAAGGTTGATTCCTAAGTGTAAGAATTCTCCTTTAATTTTAGCAATGTTCCACCAAATACTTTTTGAGACTTTCTTAGCAATTACGCCATCATATTCTCCTTTGTAATTATGATGCTTTTATGACTCTAAACCGTAGAAAAGCATCCTCCGATTTTATTTTGCAAAACTATTTAGCAAGGAGGTTGATATTGAACATTTTAAGACATCCAACCCCGATTCCCCCATCTACTGAGGGGTAGTAATCTTGTGATATGCCACCCAATTGATGCTTCTTTTTTCCAAAGATCCTTTCCATAGAAAATCTCTCCTTATGCATTCCAGCTTGTGAATGACTATCCTAGGAGCTTTAAAGATGGATAGATAATAAAGTGGAATGTTACTTAGAATAGCTTTCATAAGAGTGATGCTACCCCTGAATGTTAGTGTTTGCTTCTTCCATGCATTAAGTTTTCTTTTAAGTCGATCAGTTACAATATTCCAATTCCTTGCTTATCTCATATTATCACCAATTGGTAACAAAATGTATCTAAATGGAAATTTTGAAGCCTCGCAACACAAATGATTAACTAATCTAGCCATATTTATAACGTCCACTCCAATGTCATATACTTTGCTTTTATTAAAGTTAACTTTCAACCTGGATGCTAAATGAAAACGTCTTAGAATTCTTTTTGAATTTAGGAAATTGACTGGCGACCATTCACCAACAAACATTATATCGTTTGTGTACATAAGATGTGAAAGTGTGGGACCGTTATTTGGTAGATGTAATACGTGGTAAATGTGATTTTCAAGGATCTCTTCGTAACTACATGCAAACCTTCCATTCTGATAATAAAGAGAAATGGTGATAAAGGATCACTTTGCCACCCCCCCCCCTTTAATGTTGAATTCATCTGTTGACAATCCATTGACCAAAACTAAACCTTTTCAGACTTCAAGCACCTCGCAATCCAATTTCTCCATTTATTTCCAAAGTTCATTTTACTTAGGATGGAATCTAAATAATTCCAATCTATTGAGTCAAATACCTTTTCCAGATCAACCTTGAAAAGAAATGATTTAGTGTTCGATTTCTTTGCCTAGCTATATACATCATTAATTATAAACGGCCTGCCTAGGATATTCCTCCCTTAAATTTAAGCTGATTGCTCACAGCTTACCACTTTATGCAAAACTCTTTTAAATTTGATTGCTAACATTTTGGATACGATTTTGACAAAACGGTTAATAAGGCTGATTGACATATAATTTTTCAAGGTAGATGGATCTATTATCTTTGGAATAAAGGAAATAAATGAGGCATTACATCCCTTACTATCTCTCCTGAAGCTTCGATACCTTTCACTGCTTGCATCAATTCTACATGAATAATTCCCTAAAATTCTTTAAAATTTTGAAAGTAAAACCATCTGGTCCAGGGGATTTATCTGATGTACATGATCATATGACATTTTTCACTTCTTCAAGTGTGAATTCCAATTCCAAATCATCCCTATCTGCATCAGAGATGGATTTAAATTTATCACTGATCAGTGAAGTCTATTAACCAGAGAAGTGTCGTATTTTGAAGAGAAGATTTTCCAGTCTTCCGCTTTGATTTCAATCGGATCAGATATACAATTCTAGTTGCACATAAGTCCGTTAATTTTAGTTTTCCAGCTTGTTTCCATTTATGATCGCATGGAAGTATCTCGAATTTTTTTTCTCCCATCCATATCTCACCTTATTCTCGATTTTTGTTTCAGGTCTAGTTCCTTAAAGGTTTCGATTTCTTCCAACTTAGCATGATGTTTCTTCCATTCTAATGTTCTGATGTTTTCGATGAATTAAGTTGTCTCAATTCCGCAAGTAACTCCAAATCGTCGATCCTGTTTTGGATTGTTTTCTTTCTAGGTTCTCAGCGTCAATCATTCTTTTCCTCCGTTCTTTTAAAGCATTCTTTAACCGTATTTAATTTTCTCATATAATTTGAATCTGCCTTACCTCTGTTGATATGATCTTCCCGTGCTTTTTCAATCACCTCCTTACAACTGTTTATAATAATCCAAGAATTGTAGAATCTAAAGAGACATGGACCATAATCCACATGAGCTCCAATTAATACTACTAGATTATGATCCGATTGTCTGGGTATTGCTATTACATTTGTTGAAGCCATTTTGCCAAAAAAATTATTGCATACAAAGAAACGATCCACCTTACTTAATTTTTTCCCATCGTTACTGATCCAGGTGAACCTTCCTACCACCTGTGGAATACTCAAGCTGTCCACCCTCTCTTATAAAGACTAAAGTCATTAAATGCACCGGTACTTGATTCGCAGTAAACCTATGACAATCTATCCTCTTTCCTTCGTATACATCGTTGAAATCGCATATATATATATATATATATATATATATATATATATATATATATATATATATATATATATATATATATATATATATATATATATATATATATATATATATATATATAGGGTTAGGATATATTAAAAACTATAGTTATTGTGTGGACGTAAGACCCGATCACAGGCTAGAATCAATCAAGGGTAGTGTAGTAATTTGTCATTAACATTAAATAATATCCAAAATTAAATTCCTATAATTAAGGATGTAACCTATAATCATTAGGGAAAATCAGTTACATTCTCTATTAATCATCAAAATCGCCATCTTCCACCACCGAATTGAATTTACAAAAAATAATATAAAAGGTGTCGCCCAAATTGAATTTACGATCCACCACCGAAGCGTCATCGCATCACCAGCGGATCATCAGACCATCACCATCACAAACACACCAATACACAAGAAAACCAAACGAGTATTGGAAATATACTTCGCAGAAAAGCGATCTGCAAAGGGGTTTCATGAAAAATACGATATGCGGAGGTTTCATCAAAAAGACGATCGACACAGGCCCTCCTAACAGGTTTAATGATTGTAGACTATGCTGATGAGCAATTCATTTAAATTTCGTTTTGATTCTGGTAATTTAAAGTTGATCTGATAATTGTTTCTTGGATTTGTGTGATTAGGCTTTAATGAAGCTTCTAGCAGACAATCCCCGAAAGCCAAGAACGAGCAGAAATTAGAAAATATTCCATAAGACACTAATTGTGGAATAGAAGTAGAATCAAGAAAACGGTGTACAGGTAAAAAAAATTCATTCTTATTTATAAGGTATCTATTTGCATGAAATCACGTTTTAGACCATTTTCTCTTCACTTCTTATTTTGAAAATGAGTAACTATTTAGAGATTTGCATGAAATTAAGGTATTTTCAACGTTTGGGCTCATATACAACAAAAGTTAGTATTTGAGAGATGTGTTATTTATAAATATTACTGCATTTGGTACAAACACTTGGTGCTTATTGTTTCAGGATAGTGAGATGAGTTTTTGACAGATATAGGTAATAGTTTCAGTTTTTTTATACTATTACCTGCTTAATAAATACAAAGCAGTATATAACATCACACTGATGGTTCCCCTGATGTCTCCTATCTTTTCTATTGCAGGAAAATG
This sequence comes from Cichorium intybus, assembly GCA_023525715.1. Classification (NCBI taxonomy): domain Eukaryota; kingdom Viridiplantae; phylum Streptophyta; class Magnoliopsida; order Asterales; family Asteraceae; genus Cichorium; species Cichorium intybus. The sequence continues at coordinate 137,833,808 of CM042009.1, forward strand.
GTTCCCCTGAGTTTGTGTGTGTTGCTCTTAGTTGAAGATTTTATAGTTTCACGTGTCTTGGTTGACAATGATTTATTGCTATTATCACATGTTTGTGTGTTTTGGAGTAAGTAGAACATTTCAGAGGGTAGGGTCGGCCTATGTTAATAAAATAATAATATAGAAACTATATAAGCGAGAAAAATAATATAATTATAGTTAAGAGGGTAAAAGAGTCATTTTATATGACTCGAGTCTAGCTGTCCATGAATCAGTGATTCTGGATGTGATAGGTAGAAAGTTGTATACGGGAAAGAGGAGTATACCAGAATGTAGTGACATGTATCATCTTCAAGCAACCATTTCGAAGATAGAGAAAAAGGAGTATACGGGAAGTAGTAATGATACACATCTTGATCAAACTTGAAATTCAGATTTCAATGTTATGATTTTCTTCTTTCTGTTTATAGAATACACACAATACAAAACATTTGATCAGCATACACTTTAAAAAGGAATGTTTTTGGATGTCATTCTACCAGAATAAATATTACAGAATGGATAATTCAGAATGTATCACATCAATAACTTTTTTTTATGTATATTAGTTCAAAGAATGTTGTTATTTTGATTTATTTTAGTTCAGAGAAGTAGTTCATAAAATGTTTATTTATGACATTCTGCCAAGAATAATAATTTTTTGATGTCATTATGCCAGAATGAATATTTCGTAATATTATTCTGTTAGAATTCTATTTGTTTGATGTTTTTTAGTTCAAAGAATGTTATTCTTTTAATGTATTTTAGTGCAAGAATGTTATCATTTTGATGTATTATAGTTCATAAGATGTTTTTTCTATATGAAATTCTGTAAAATGATTTTTTGAAGAAAAATATGATTCAGTCAAGAATGACAAATTTTTGGAATAATAACATGATGATTCTGTTAGAATATCCGAAAATTTGAAGATGAAACTAATAATTTCGTTAATAATTTTATTATTAAATTGATTTGATCCTAAAAATCAGTTACTTTCCTTTTTTTTTCTCAAAATAAAATGTCTATTTTACCCTTTTGTAACCATTTTTTAAAAAATTATTTAATAACATAATAGATAATTACAATTATGCCATTCTAATATACACCATTAATATTTCGAATCCTACGGTTCAGATTTGGTCTTACGACCACACAATAATTGTGGTCCTTAATATATCCTAACCCTATATATATATATATATATATATATATATATATATATATATATATATATATATATATATATATATATATATATATATATATATATATATATATATATATATATAATAGTTTTAATATAAAAACGAAAAAATAAATGTGGTGCCGTTATAATTTGGACATGAGAAGGCATAGTAACTACAAGTTGCTTTCTTGTCTTGTCATGGAGTGGCATGACAAAAATCATCATACTGGTGGCTCGAAATTTTTTGAAATTATTTTATTGCAAGTATTTGTTTAATATTGCTTTTACCCATAAGGCTTGGGGGAGTGGCCTCGCCATCCCCCTCGCCATCTTCATCGCTGAGCATGCCAAGCCACACCGCCGGCTTCGCTCTCGTCCTCGCCAAGCAGCTCCTCGCCAAAATTTCGACGAGCTCGCCATTAACAACCATAGCAACATCACTTGTACTTTTAGCATGAGAGTTGTACCTTTTAGCATGGTTAACACATGTTGACTACTCCCACCAAATTTGGTCAGCATGTGCTAAGCTGATGTGGCAAGTTTAGCATGTTCAGCACATGCTAACCACTCCCTCCAACCTAACAAATTAAATATTGCCTACCGCATAGACTGTGATGACTGTAAAACACTAAAAGAATAACAAAATATGAAATTGTCATTAAAGTTGAATACAAGAAAGGGAAAATGACACTGTAGCTCAATCAATTTTTGGGTTTTGATCTAAAAGGTCTCTAAATTTATTTATTGACTTTTTACGGGCCTAAACTTCATTTTACCTGTTAAAAAAGACCTTCACTTGTAACAACCGGTTTCACTTCATGAGGTGGCTTTTTTATTAAAAAAAATAATTAAACAAAAACGGGAAATCAAGTCGCCGTCTCTTTTCACGATTAGGGCTCATAAGATTTCAAGTCGCCGTATCTTTTCACGATTAGGGCTTTGACACAGCAACGAGTACGCGTGCCAGGGGAGAAGAAAGCAGGGGAGGGATTGGAATTCGAGGTATACAATCAAGGAATGTCGAAGAAACCTGGTATCCACCCACTATGAACCACCGCTTCTGGTTATAGTTCTGTTTCTCCCTCAGGAACCTTGAACACCATAGCCACGTTATTTCACCAACAATTCTTTTGCAGTCGGTTCCATCACTGTGTACAACCGGCTTGTATTTCACCAACCGGCTCGTATTTCAAAGATTGACAAGCTGCTTGATCTTCTTCGATTAAGTTCTCAAAAGTTTTGACTTTGCCAATTCTATGGATCACTTTCGAAATCAATTTTGACTTCACCGGCTACCGTGAGCGCCACCGACCGCCGCCAACAGTGCCGGTGGTCCTGATTTTTCAGTCATCTGATGCAGCCGTTGACCCCTGTCCGGTTGTCTCTCTTTCTTGGTCGTAATTTCACACACACGAGTGTGTGTGTTTTGCTTCAATCTTTCTTCCCGTTTTCCCTTTCCGTCTTCCCATTTTTTTTGATTTGTGTAATGAGGGGAAAAAGATGTACACAGTATAAGGGGAGCCGGCTACCCTAAGAAGAAACTGACCCTTCACGTAATCCTTTAAAACGAAGTAGAGCTGCAGATGTTAACAATTAGTCAGAAAAGGTTTACTTCTTTCATCAATATGTGCTTCAATATGTTAGCGTCTTCTTCATGTTCTCAATTTCATGAGCTGTGAACCGAACAGAGAACAAGGAGCATGATAAATGAGAAATTGAAAGCGTTGTAGAAACTGATTCTAAATTCAAATAAGGTAAGCTGATTACACAATAATATCACAGCTTTTTTTCGTTTGTTTTGGGTTTGTGGTTTTGATTTATAGACGTATAAACCAACTTTTTGTCGTTTGGAGATGGAGACTGGAAATCGATGGTGGTGGTGAGGCAGGAACCAATTTGATGACGTGGCATATGATGTGGCTTGTAACATCTATGTGTCTAGGAGTGAGAAAGAGTGACATGACAGCTGACTAGACGCTTTTAACTGGCTGACCCCTTCATTTGGGGGTCAAGGATGTTTTTAACCCGAAATAATATTGTTCATGCCCCTAGAAAGCAAAAAAATAACTTCAGGGACCTTTTAAACCAAAAGCTAAAAGTTTATTGGGCTACAGTGTCATTTTCCCTACAAGAAAAACCATCCTAATAAAACATAGCAATTAGAAACAAACGAAAATGTCAAGATATTCTTGAAAATTCTACCATATTACAGCTTAAAAGTGTAAGTTAATAAACAAGCAAAATTACAAGAAGTCGTTGTTGGAAGGGTAACTTTTACTCTTGATATCAATATCATTTATGATTGAAACCACATGTTGGAATTAGGAATCGTTCTGGTTACGATATTGAGATCTTCTTTTCTTTTTCTTTTTTTTAATTTTTCACTGCTTTCATTTTTCAAATGTTTTAAAGCTTGGCAAAATGTGCGCGCTGAATGTGAAACTAATATGATGTTTCTTTTGTTTGTTAAAGCATATCGAATTTAGTAGTAGTGGTACATAAAGTCCTTATGTTTTTACTCATAGAAGTCCGATTAAGATATAAATACAGATGTTTTGAATGTTTTTTTGTTTGGTTTTTAACAATTTTTTATATTTAAATACCATCAAGTCGCGGGTTGACCTTAATACAATTATGTATAATTTTCATATTAATCTTAACTATGAATATATTAAATTAATTTTAAAAAAATTGATCATATATTGCTTAGCTATTGTTCAATGTAGTAATTGACCAAAATTTACAATATAATAGAAAAAACATTTTAATTGTAGAGCTACAACGTTTCAACTTGCCATCTAATATACCTTTTTTTTTTTTTTTTTTTTTTTTTTTTTTTTTTTTAAAGTTTGAATATGATTGTAAATACAAAAAAAATCAAATAATCTAAAATAAGTCCAAAACTTATTTTCTAATAATTAAATAATAATAATTTTTGTGACATACCTGAATGTCTAACAAACTAAAAGATGTCTCAAAACTACTATTTAAATTATTGAAAGACATTAAAATTAGTAGTTTTTGTTGGTTATATACTCGTGGTTATAACAAGTTGACAATATTATTATAAATAATAGAGTCTTTTGGATTACACGTAAGAGACGATTTAACCAAAAGAGATCGAAAATAAAATGATGGACTAAGTTTATTAATATAGTAAAGTAAATGTATATTAATTAGAAACTAAAATAAGATAAATGAGTAAAGTGAAAATATCAACAGTTTGAATTTCAGATAGTCTTTATCCGCAAAGGAGTAGATAGGCACTATAAATACAACCATAGACTAGAGTTCTAAATCATCCAATAAACCCTAAATTCGTCCATCTCCTTTCCACTGGCCGATTTCTTAAAAAACCTGGAAGATAACGTGCTAAAACTTCAAGCAAATGTTTATATTTCATCAACGGATGTTGGATCGTTGTCTTAGGTGCGATTCCATTAGAGGAGTTCTACTTTGGGATCTAAACATCCTAACAAGATCAGATCTGAATCATAAAGGTATATCTTGATCCCTCTTTAATTTATAGTTACAAAAGTGTGCATGATTTTGTGATCCGTGGTGGAATACAATTTTTGTTTCTGCCGTGTTGTTATTTTGTTATCGTATTCTATCAGTTTTAAGGTTTCCAAAGACTTACAATAGTTACAAATAATAATGAAAAATACATTGATTAAATCAATGCCTCATAAAGTCGCTTCCCATGTCAAAAATATCAACAACAAAAATATGGGTCAATGGAATTTTGCATCTTTTTTTAGACCCTCTAGCTTGTTGTCATCTAAGGCACATTGTTACAAAATTATGGGCACCTTTAAAATTGTTGGTCAAAAGAAGCTCGTATCCAAAACTTTATGGCTCGCTTTTGGTACTAAAACGACAGCCACGAGCATAGAAATGGAAATGCGCATGGATATCCAAGTTACTTGGTCATATAAACATATTCAAATGACCTGATCTAATCAAAATATAAACACATACCGCAAATAAATATTTTAGCATGCGATTAGAAATGCTTTTGATGTTGCTTTATCTAACTGGTCTATGCACGCCTTAATTTTAACAACATATACACTAAAGCTCGCGCCTTCTCCCAACCTACTTCCCATGAGAGCTTTCACAGTGTCAAATCGCTCTTGTCGTGATTGTTATTGGAACATTTCTTTGAGAAGCAAAATCATGTCATATGCCCCAAGATTCTCAAAGCTCTTTTGGAGTTCAGCAACCATGGTTGCAAGTAGAGGTGCACAAAGAACCGGTTTTTTAAATAACCGAAAAAGAAAACTGAACCGGTTTTTTTAATAACCGGTTTTTTAATAACCGAACCGGTTTTTAACCGGTTTTTTTATCTCAAACCGAACCGGTTTAAAAACCCCGGTTTTTCTTCCGGTTAACCGAACCGAACCGGTTTAAAAACCGAAAAAAACCGGTTTGAAAATCAATCTCGAACGAAAAAAGACCGGCCAAAACCGGACCGGTTATAACCGAAACCGGTTGGACCCAAACCGGTTTTTAACCGGCTTTTGTGCACCTCTAGTTGCAAGCATGATGCAAGCCACCTTAGTTGACTCTGTGAGACGAGAATCATACTCATTCTTTTAAGCTGTTATTGTATTAGTTGGAGGAGCTTCAGGGAGAACTTCCTCAATGGCTCAACATTTCTTATCGTTTTGAGTGTGGTTCCTAAATTATGATACAAATCAAGATAAATTGAGTTATTCAGTTTATGCTTCGAGAGGATAGTTAGCAGTGAAAAGTTGAACCAAACGAGTTTACGTTTGTAGACATCTATAAGACAGAAAACTTTATTAGTGATTTGATAATTATCCGTTTATAAAACTAATTACCCAAAATTTGTTTTATCATAGGCTGAGATTTATACACATTTTATATTTATCATGAGTCACGAGAGCTTCATATATATATATATATATATATATATATATATATATATATATATATATATATATATATATATATATATATATATATATATATATATATATATATATATATATATATATATATATATATATATATATATATATATATATATATATATATATATATATATATATACACACACACACAAACACACACACACACACACACACACATATATATATATATATATATATATATATATATATATATATATATATATATATATATATATATATATTATTGGGATTCGATAATATAAACATAATATTCATATATCAGAAGACTTAACAAGATCAAATCACACAAATATCCATGAAAATAGTCTAGGATCATGAAGTTCATAACAATTATTGCAACTTAGAACATAAACATAATGTACCTCAGTTGATCTCCTTCTTTGATTTCTGGTTAACGCAACCTTGTATTGGATTAACATTATCCAAAATAGAATCCCTCTGATGATTCACACCTAGGAACTCTCGAAAACCAGATAGACAAAACTTCTGTTAGAACACAACATGATCAATCACTCAAGAACAATAGCAAAATTCACACAAAAAAACGATATTGATCTCACACAGAGATCTTTGATTAATAATATCGGTTGTAATACAAGAACCCTAGCCGTCATACTTATACTAGAGAGAACTACATATATTTGGAGTATTCCTACAATTCAGGGAACTCCCAACTATAAACTAGATAAGTATGGAAATACGATAATTACATAATTACAAGATAAGTAAAAATCACGCTGCAGCTGAAGCTCTGTCACTGAAACAACTAGCAGTGTGAGATCCTCCTTTTGACAGCATCATATTCAGGTGTTGTTACTGATCAGCTGATGCTGATGCTGAACAGCCCAACAATCTACCGCAATCTGATGATGTCAAAACCTTTAACTAAAGGAGGATTGGCCAAGAGAAGCAACATACTCGGCCTCAGTGAGAATCTCTGGCTTGATCCAACTATACTCAGGAGTATGGAGTTCAGGCTCTCTTTTCTTCAGCTCATGAGATATCAGCATGTAAAAACCCTCAGCTAATTTGACTTTGAAACAATCACATCAGAGATGGAAGAGATGATCAGTAGATGCTTTACTTAGATCAGACGTTCGCATAAAACACATCTTTCCGTCTGCATCTTTATAAAGCATTCCACGAACTGGTTTTCGGATCAGCTTGAGAGCTTCAGTTGGAACACCAAGAGGAGGAATATCGTTAAAGTCTTTTGTTCCATAAGGAATCAGATGTTGCTTAATCTGAGTATTCCTTCTTTTCCTTTTGGGACCAGACTGAGAGACTTTTTTAGAATGAGCTGAAACAGGCACAAGGTCCAGCTGATGAGTTTTGTCGGTCCAACTTTGAAGAGCTGCACGAAGCTCCTGGGAGTGCAGTCCTTTATGTTTGTTGGTCACTTGAAGCATTTCTTCCCACTCAGTGAACCCAAACTTCACAACTTCATTGATGAAGACTTGTTCAGGGACAATTACTTCTTTGTCTTTTCTTTGAAGATGCAGAAGCAAGATCTTCTGGCCTTTGTTTTTGGAATACCCTACTTTGACAATCGGAAGTACTGATTGTCTTCTTGTAAAGACACCAGCATATTTTGCCAGATCAAATTTTCTATTTGCACTCTCAGCTCGACTGGCAATCTTCCTTTGTTTAATAGACATCCAGTCGAAATGACTCATGAGGTCCTGTTGCTGATCCATTCCTCCTTCCTCTTGAACTAGCTGAAGAGCTACTTTATCATCCTTGAGAGAGATGATGCGGTTGGTCATGACTAGGTTGTGCTCAGCAGCGAAACCTTTAACTTGATCGATGGACATGCACCACTCCTCAGCCAATTTAAGAATGAGAGGAGAAACCTTTTGACGTTTCGAAGATTCTGGTGCAGAGGATAAATCTGAAGATCGTTTTTTTTATTTACCAGAGGAACGTCATCATCAGCAATGTCAGCTGATAGATGATCAGCTTCAGGGACATGAGAGGATTCAGTGGGATGAGGAATGGAGGAGCCTTGAACTTCTTCAGGAAAGGACTGACCAGGATACAGCACATCAATGGGATAAAAAAGGTAAGGCAAATCGAAGAAGCCTTCCTCATCATCAACATCATAAGCAAGATTTTCATGTGTTGAGCTTGGCTCCCCCTCAGCATTAGGATTTTCTTCAGGCTCCCCCTGAGCACTTGGATTTACTGAGCTTGGCTTCCCCTTAGCTTTAGGATTATTTTCAGGCTCCCCCTCATCACGAGACAAGACAATGTTTCCCCTGATTAGTGCGGAAATAATGTCCCCTTGTAGTGGAGGATCAAGATTACACATACCATGAATTGTATTCTCCCCCTTTTGGCATCATCAGAGGGAGAAGGGGAAGGCGGAGGAGAAGCATGTTAGGAAGAAGGTGGTGGCGGAGGAGGAGGTGGAGGGACTGAAGACATATTTCCACCAGAGCCAGGAGCTGAACCATAAGGACCAGGAGGTGGAGGGGATGGACCATCAGAACCTTCAGGAATGATTGAATCGAGAGACCAATAGAAGAGCTTTGAGATAGGCAACATCAGTTTCAAGCTGTTGTAGGCGAGAGGATTGAAACTCAGATTGTTCCAGCAGGGTTTTAAGAGCTGATTGGATCTCATCCAGCTGAGTAGAACTTGAAGATGGTGCAGGCTCAAGGAAGTGGGTAGGTGACAAAAACCTTATGTGTGTGGCCGCTAGAGGAGCTTGAAAAGCTGGTTAAGTGTCCTCAGGCTTACTATGGTGAGAAGGAGATTCAGAGGCAAAACGGATTTGCAGATTTCCTCTTTCAGGAGATGGAATGGTGCGTATGGGGGAAATATTCTGGGGACCATAGACGACATCCTCATAAATAAACAGAGTACCTGCATCACCATCTGAGGAATCATTAGAGGATACTTTTGTCGAGTCAGAGGAGATAAGGCACTGTCTTTAGTTTCAGTCTTTTCAGAGTCAGACTGTGCAAGTGACCTTTGAGCAGAGAAAGGAGCTTCTGACCGCTGTGGAAAGGCATTACCAGTATTAGGACCAGTGGAAGATCGATGATGTGAAGAGGAGGCATCAGAGGAATTTGATGACTCTTCAGGATTGTCCAGGGTAACAGTTGGAAGCACATGATGAGTAGATCTAGATAAACATTCACCGTGATAAGGAGTTAAGATCCATCCGGTCATACAGGCAAGCATGGAAGCATCAGAGGCAGTAGGAACAAAAGTGCCAAAAATATTTGAATTCAATACTGGAAAAGAGCACTCAACATCTTCAGCAGATCAATATTCATCACACTCAAAGCCAATTGCCAAGGCCAAAAATCTTGGGAAGGTAACATAATTTGGACGAATCTTGTAGGAGACAAGACTTACCAGCTGATCAAAGATGATCTTAGCAAAATCAAAGTTCTTGTTGAGACCCATACCAAAAAGAAGACGAAGCTCATAAATGTTCAACTAATCGAGACTGCTCTGTTTGTAACCCAGGCAACGACCAATAACCCCAGTCAAGAATTTCTACCCAGCCGGAAAGCACTGACGAAGAACAATTTTATCAGCATCTCTTTACCAACAAGTTTTACGTCATACCCTAGTAAGTGCATAACAGATCTTGTATCTTCCTCAGATGGAAGATCAGAGAATGGGGCAGAGAAGGGTAGACGAAGGCATCGTCTGAAGGTGTCGACAGAGAGGGTGACGTCTGTATGGCCATTGCAAATTGTACCCATAATAGTAGATGATTCAGATTGGAAGTCACATGTGTACCAGAATTCAGCAATTGCAGACGGTTTGAACACATCTGGCAATCCAGCAATAACAAAGTTTAGAGGATGCCCCTTCAAGAATCAACGAACTGTTCAAAACCCTTATTCTGCAATTTAGAAGGGATTGAGAGAACAGCTGCAACATTTGTATGAAGAATGAGAACGTTTCCAATAGGAGAGAAATCATCATTTTGAAGATCGGAGGAGGGAACAAACTCGAATACGGGAGCCATTGAATCACAGAAAGGCGGTTTAGGGTTTAGCAGGGTAATGGAGAAAGGGAAGGGTTTTTGCGTGGGAAGGAGGGTTTTTATTTTGAATCATATATGCGGAGGGATAGTATGAGAGGGAGGCGAGAAGGAAGGCGAAACGATCGGGAAAAGATCTTGTGATGATGAAAGTGCTGAAAAGTCAGGGACGGGTGGCACTCATCAACGGTCACAATCTGGGGCTGAGATTCAATAGATAAAAGTGGAAGCGAAAAATTTTAATCTCATCAACAGAGGACCAACACCCCTTGGCTTGAAGGACCAGCCAGTCACATACTGAAGTCTTTGCTTCAGCATGTGGAGGAGTGAAAAAGGCCTTGCAGGGCATGCATATAGCAGCAGCTTCTAGGGACAAGGGCTGGTAAGATATGATGAAAATGATTCAGAGGAACCCTTTGTCTTTTGAAGGACCAGACAATACAACATTAGGTAATTCTTGTGATCAGCTGATGAGGCGGGTTAATGCTTAGTGTCTTAGCAGGACATAAGACTTGGGCATACGGCAACATGATTTTAGGGACAAGGACAAGTTGAACACACACTGAAAAGAAACCACACTCAAGCCCAAAATAAAATGTTATAAGTGGGACAAGGCAGTCTCTCAAGTGGATAGACTGTGCTGGAACACTGATGAGAGTGAGTGGCTCTATTACATCTCAGGGCTGGTCTTGCCACTGAGAAACAAGACTTGGACACATACAACAACATGCTTCTAGGGACATAGAGTATCAGAGTTGCAGACTAGATCATGATCTCTGTCAAATAAAAAAATCTCTGACAAGATCACCTGGAGAAGTTCAAAAGGTGATCTGTCAAATCAAAAATTAACTCCACGGGAAATAAATCGCCTCCAAAAACGAAAGTTTCGAGATTACTGCATACGTTTATAAAAGGAAACAAGAGTCAATTTTCAAAACCACACAAAAGAATATACACGAAACTATACAAAAATGGATGAAAGTCCGTTTAGGCGATGGGACAAGGTAGAAGTGAAGCTGTTGGAAGGAGAGTTTAAGGGAGGAACATATAAAGGAGTGATTATCGGGGTTTGGCTGGAAAGGTATGAGATACGACTGACATCGCTGACAGATGGAGAGACTGGGGGGCGGATGGTGGTTCATGTAGGATCGGGTGCCCTTCAGCCGGTACCACCGAAGGTGTTGGTGGAATTTAAACCGTTTGATATGGTGGATGTATTGTATCGAAGAGGATGCTGGCCTACAACAATCTTGAGAGGAACTGACCAGAATCAGTTTGTGGTGATGCTTTCAGATGAGGTTCAACTCTTTATTGATGAAAGTGAGCCGAGGATTCATCAGTTGTTCTCTGTAGGAAACCCATCTTTGTGGCATTACTTCAAGCATTAGAAAGTAAATGTAAATCAGTACTATGTAAGAAATCAACGTTTTTTGAATGAAATAAATAAAAGAAATGTTTTTGTTTGTTTTATGAATGTATGAAAATTAACACAAAAAAACTAACACAACCATTACTGAGAAATCATTCCCAATTCACCAATAAAATAGAGCATTTTCTGCTTATCAAGAGGCTTGGTGAAAATGTCTGCTAACTGTTGTTCAGTGGGAATATACATAAGCTCGATTTTTTCTTTCTGAATAATGTCTCGAATGAAGTGATGCCTGATGTTAATGTGTTTTGCCTTTGAATGCTGGACTGGATTCTGAGAGATAAGAACGACACTTGTGTTGTCACAGTAGATGGGAGTCGTTGTGAGTGAAAAGCCATAATCCATCAGTTGATTCTAAATCCATAGCACCTGAACACAACATCTTCCAGCAGCAACATACTCAGCTTCTGCAGTGGAACAAGCAACTAATGACTGCTTCTTACTGGACCAGCTTATCAGACGATTACCCAAGAGCTGACATCCACCCGAGGTGCTTTTTCGGTCTAACGAACATCCTACAAAGTCAGAGTCAGTGAATCCAACCAAGTCAAAAGATGAATCACAGGGATACCAGAGACCTAGAGAAGGAGTATGTTTGAGGTAATGAAATATCCGTTTTACTACATTAAGATGTGACTCCTTGGGTTTGGCTTGAAAACGAGCACACATGCTGGTGGCAAACACAATGTCAGGCCGACTGGCAGTGAGCTATAGTAAAGATCCTATCATCCCTCTGTACGAAGAAGCATTCACATCAGCACCTGAAGGATGAGCAGACAGAGAGACAGAGGTACTGAAAACGCCTAGTAATATCATATATTTTAGTCATTGTTGAGCCCTATTCTTAGTGAAATTATATCACATATCTACTGGTATTACTCACTTTTCGTGCCAGCACTCGTTTGGAAAGAAATAATGAAAACAGGGACTAAAAGCGTGAAATTTGGAAGAAGTTTGAAGATCAAGGCAAAATCAGGAAAATACGTACGCGCGCCGCGGAAATCATCAAGGCGCGACGCGGTGATGAGGCGGTGGAAAACATTCAAATTCCGAAGAAACAGGGATAAACCCCTAAGCGCGACGCGGGATTCATAAATGCGCGGCGCAGTCTCGAGATTTTTGCAACTATAAATAGAGGATTTTAGGTTGAAAAATTTAGCGAAGACCTGGTGTAAAATCGACCCCAAGGCTCTTTGACTCCGAGATTTAGCTTCTGAAACCATCATTTGGTAATTCTATGTTTTTAGTTTTAATTTTCATTTAGTAAATAATTAGTGATAGTTGGCTAATGTCCTTGGGAGTGACAACCAGTGGCATTAAGTCTTTGTTACTGATTTTAGATAGTTTTTTACTGTTTTCAAACCTTTGGATCTGATTTGGTTTTTGGTTTATCAAAGTAATCATTCGGTTCAAGTATATTGCACTTTTTCGGTACTGTTAATGTTGAATGCTTGTGTGGATGTTTTGGGATTGTAATTGCTTCTGATTTCTCTGGAATTTACTTCTGGAATCAGTAAGTAAACTTGGTTTAGTTTAGCTTAGTTCATATTTGATTTGGTTTATGTTATTTGCTTTATTTTCGGTGTTTATGCTTGTGAATGAAAGTTGGATGTTTGGATTGTGTTTGATGTTGGTTTGACCTTGACTGTACTGAATTCCATTTCTGATTTCAGTGACCAATTAGGGTTAGTTATTGATTTGGATTTAGTTTAGTTCATGATTGTTTGGATTATTGGATTTTATGCTCTTTAGGGTTTAGTTGTCAAAAGTTAGGAACTAGGTCCTCTAACTGTAGCGTGACACTGTAGTTGGTAATCTGTGACCTATCTCGACCACGTAACTCCTGTGGATCGACCCTGACTTCTACTGTGCTAAGTGAGAGTGAGGTTATTTTTCTTTTTTTTGACCGCATGACGACCGCTGCGATGTCAGGTACTCATGGGAGTCTTGGCTGGTTTGCAGTCTGAAAATGAGAATTTCTTCAGCATGTCCTGAAGATACTTGTTTTGGCTGATAAAGATCCCCTGAGATGATTGCTTGACTTGACGACCCAAGAAAAAGGAAAGTTCCCCCTCCATACTCATTTCAAACTTAGATGACATCATAGCAGCAAATTCTTCACTCAATTTATCATTGCTTGAACCAAAAATAATGTCATCGGCATAGACTTGAGCAAGAATGATTTCATCTCCTGATCTCTTTATAAAAAGTGTGTTGTCGATAGCACCTCTATGATAACCCTTTTCAAGAAGATACGAGGTCAGAGTGTCATACCAGGCCCTGGGAGCCTGCTTGAGTCCATATACTGCTTTGTTTAGTCGATACACATGATCAGGAAAATCATCATTAACAAAGCCAGGGGGCTGTCTGAGATAGACTTCTTGAGGAACATCACCATGCAAAAAGGCAGTTTTAACGTCCATCTGAAATACTTTGAAGTTCATTAATGAAGCATATGCAAGGAAGAGTCTGATAGCTTCAAGTCGAGCAACAGGGGCAAAAGTCTCATCGTAGTCGAGTCCTTCCATCTGAGTGAAGCCTTGAGCCACCAGGCGAGCCTTGTTCCTGATAACAATTCCATCTTCGTCCATTTTGTTTCTAAACACCCACTGGGTACCAATGATGGTCTTTCCTTGAGGCCGAGGAACAAGAGTCCACGCCTTGTGCCTTTGGAATTCATGAAGTTCATCCTGCATTGCCTTGATCCAGTCAGCATCCATTAAGGCATCATCAACCTTCTTAGGCTCAAAAAGTGAAACAAAGTTCACATAAAGACAGAAGTTTCTTAAGACTTGTCTTCGAGTACGAACTCTTGATGAAACATCTCCAATAATTTGAGAGATAGGATGATTCTTGACATTTGGTAGAAGTTGAGGTTGAGCAACCTCTTCATTTTCAGCATTATTAATTTGAACAAGATCATATGAAGAACTCTCGTGAGCTTGTGAAGGATCAGGAGAAGAATCATCAATAGCATGAGCCTCATGAGAAGAAATATCATCAGAAGAAGTAAGAACATCAGCAGGAGGGGATGTAGTAGGAGCTGGATTTGAATCAACAGGATCTAAAGAGATCGATGAGAGAAGTTGTAACACCCCTTTCTAAAAAAACCATAAATTAATATAGTTTACAATACACGACTTGTAAAAAGTCACTTAAATTTTTTTTACAAAGTTATTCATACGGGGTATTACAGACTGCATACAAAAGCCATAACTTAAACTTATCTGTATGTTACACTGGTCCCAACTTCAAAGCTTATGAAGTAACCTAGCTCCTGCTCTTCCCACCTAAGTACATAGCATTTTAAAAACAAATAATACGTGAGACATAAAGCCTCGTGAGTAATATGGGTTTTAGACCCAAAACTCCTTTACTCAAAACTTGTAATATTAACAAGTAAAATACTTAAAACTGATTTTTATAATAAATCTCAAAACTGCTTTTCTTCTCATTTTCAAAACTCAAAAATTGCTTTCTTTCTCATTTTCTAAAGACCAACTGAACTCATGAATTAATTTAATTCATATTACCAACTCCCTTCACGGGACGGAACAGATCCACCCGCAAGGTTGTGCTACTTCTGTCTCCCCTTCATGGCTTGGAACAAATCCAACCATAAGGTTATGCTAAGCTAGACAACTACTTCGCGACGGGAGGTACCATCCCAGTAGTGTCTTCAGATCTCCTGATTATGTGGGTGATCCTAGTCCGGACAACTGACTCTTACTACTTTCTTTGCTCTGATTTCTTAATTTATTACTTTCTTCACTTCATCTCAAATTGGTCAAATATGGACACAATAAACTCAAACTTATAAACTCTTTGACTCATAATCAAAATCACTTTGAAAACTAATTTCAACATCTTAAGCTCACATATGGAGCTTCTTTCAAAATAACCTCAGAAACTAAACTTCTTCAAAATCTATTTTAAAACACTTAGCTCACGTATAGAGCTACTTTCAAAACTGATACCAAACTTTAATATTTAAAAGCATTTGGAAATCTCATTTTCTGAAAATATCATTTTGCTATGTACTAGGAAAATCCACACATACTCACCTTGTCTAATTAGAGAAGTCTAACTAGAATCACTTCTTCCCGTTGTGTTTTCCTTTCCTTCAACTTTACTCCTTAATACCTAAGGAGTTCATTTAACATTCTAGTTAATACAAGCTAGGCCTTAGTAACAATTAAAGACCTCTTAATCTACATCGTAATAGATTAATATCACATTATTAACTCATTTTTAGATTTTGACATCTAAGACGCATGGTCAAAGAATTGACCATAACTCCCAACTCAGAAACCCGAATGGCTGAAAATCAAACATTCTGAAAAGTAGACACAATACATGACAAGTCTCGAGAAGGTACCGAGACTTGAATCACACTCTAAGACCTTAGAAAATAAGTAACAAGATTGACAGTGCAATCTGTCACAAATCTGGATTAACGGAAGAATCACCAATTCCATTCCACTTGGGAATGGAATCAAGGGAAACCCTCTTACATAGGCATACTAGATATAACCAAGAAATTACCCTCCGAAATTCAGACCCAAAAGACAAACCAATTAAGAATTAAAATTCATACAATATGAAGGAAATGAGCAACAACATTTCTGTCACAACTCAGCATAGGTTGACAAGATTTGTCCAACAACCTGACTTCTGAAAGGAAATAAGTCAAGCCTTTTGGATGAGTTACACTAGACATGAAGATAAAGCTCTCATCCAAAAATGAAACTCAAAGCATAAGCCAACTGAGAATTAAAAATCATGCAACAAGGACAATGTGCACAGCGACAATTCTGGTTCAGTCAAAGAGAAGGCATTGGAACCCTAGCTTCCTAATGGAATTGGATCAAGCCCTCTGAATGTAACACACTAGATAAGAGTATGAACTTCCCATAAAATATTCAGACATAAACTATGAACCATTTGGGAATTAAAAATCCCACAATTTGACCTAGGTGTGCAGCAACCAATCTGTGGAGGTCGGATTGCACATACCAAAGTCCAAACCAAAACAATGAACTGAGTCAATCCCTTTTGGTCGAGTATGGCTCATGAAAGGGTTCTTCTCCACACAAAAGTTCATAACAATCCAGTGAACACACGATTTTACAAGAATTTCACAACACAACTGGATACAGAAATCATACTCATGGAAATCGGGTTCAAAACCCTAGAAAACGACCGAATGAGGTCCGGACCCCAACTGATGAACTGAAAAAGACATCGAGACGAAACCATGGGCACTGGAATCGCCTGATTTGGACATCGTATGATTTTTCTACGAATTATACAACATAGGACAGATTCTTACCTTAATTTGTTGAAATATTTCTTAAATTAGTTAGGGTTTCATGATTCTTCAAGAGATCATGAAGAAATCGCCTCAAATCTTCCTCCCATCTGCTGCTCCTGTTCACAATGAGTGAAATGCAGATATTTTCCCTATTTATACTGCCATACTTTCCTAGAATGACAATTTGGTCCTTCAAACTTCTTACTTTTCACTTTAGGCACAAAACTTACTTAAATTCTGGAAACTTCTAAGTTTTATAGTTTTGCTCCACTTATAAACTTATTTTGCACATTAAGAACATTTTAACACAAAAAAATCTTGTTATGAGGTTAAATAGTTCAAAATGATGAAAATGCCCTTTTTGGTCATTTTGTACTTTTCACTCACTTTTACATTTTCAGTATTCATACTTCATCCTTATAACTTTAATATAGTTTGTATATATTATCCTTAATTAAAATATGATTATTTTCATTTTACAACAGCAACTGAAAATTACCAAAATACCCTTTTTGCTATTTTTATACAAAATTCTATTATTAAGACATAATTCAAGCAAAACTTCACATATGTTCATTTTATACTTTTACCAATATTTTTGGGTTCTTACAGAAGTTCTTCAAGAATTGAGGACTCATGAACCTCATGCTGATGTGGAAATGTTGACTCATCGAACAAACATGGATGGATTCGATCACCTTTCTTTTTTTCACATTAAAGACCCTGAACGCTTTAGAAATGGACGAGTAACTAAACAAAATGCCGTCGTCAGACCTTTCAGGACTTCATATGCAGTCTTTCCATGCCTTTTGACGATAATGGAACAGTTTTGAGTGTAACAGGCCGTGTTCACAGCTTCAGCCCAGAAGGAAAGAGTAAGACCAGCATCAACGAGCATAGTCCTTCCAGTTTCAATTAACGTGCCATTTCTTCTTTCAGCAACACCATTTTGTTCAGGAGTTCGAACAGCAGAGAAGTTTTGGAGAATCCCTTTTTCTTTACAGAAGGAATCGAGGGACTGATTTTGAAATTTAGTGCCATGATCACTTCTCAGTTGCTTCACTTTGAGATTAAAAAGAACTTCTGACTGTCTGATTAATGATATGATTTTAGCAGCAGCATCACTTTTGCTTCTTAGGACCATGACCCAGGTGAAGTGATAGAATTCGTCAACGATTATGAGAGAATACTTCTTCCCAGCAAGAGAGGCCATGGGAACAGGTCCAAACAGATCCGTATGCATCAAGCTGAAAGGGGACACAATGGAAGAGCACTGTTTAGACTTAAAAGAGGCCTTGACTTGTTTACCTTTTTCACACGCTGAGCAGACTCTATCTTTAACAAAGTTCATCTTTGGAAGACCTCGAACAAGTTGATTGTTGGAAATCTTGGAGATATTCTTGAAGTTCAAATGATACAGACGTTTTGCCACAGCCAGTTGATGTGAGATTGGGCACGTGAGAATAAGCACCTCTTCAGAGACTGATCAGCTGAGAACATATCCAAGATGTAGATGTCATCGCATCTTTTAGCAGAGAGAACAATTTCTTTAGCAGCATCAACGATGTTTCTTTCTCTTTTGTTGAAACAAACTTCGTAATCAGCATCATACAACTGACTGATGGAAATGCGATTGTGCTTTAAACCTTTAATATAAGAAACATTAGAAAATTGTATAGATTTACAATGAATGGTGCCATAGCCTTTGGTGTGATCCTGACTATTGTCTCCATACGTAACTACAGGGCCATCTTTCTTCACAAAGTCATCCAGCAGTGATTTGTATCCAGTCATATGACGGGAGCATCCACTGTCCAAATACCAAATATTTTCATAACCCTGGAGTCACTAATACACATGTGAGAACCTCAGTGAACCCATTTGGAAATGGGTTTGAAGCAAGAGAGAATATCATAGCATTCAGAGGGAAGGCAATTTAATGAATTTTCTTTCTTTGACCATTTATTACAGTGGGAGGCAACATTTTATTTTCTGTCAGATCTTGATTCAAAACTACATTGATCAGCCTTATGAGATGAGTCACCACATCTGTAACATGCCCTGATGGGTTTTGATTTTTTTTAATTTTGAAAATTTCATCTTATTTAAAGCTTTTGAAAAAGTGGATTCTTTCTTCCATCCATCGGACTCAACGGCAGATGTGATACATACAGGGTTGTCACTGGCAATATTTGTGATAGTATGAAACTCTCTATTAGAAATGGAAATTTAATGAGGTTCTTAGTACTAGCACAAGTATTTTCTTGTTCAGTTTCTTTAACAGAAGGATCAATGGCATTGATTTTGGTTTGAATGTCAATACCAGCTTTTTGTTAATAGTACAATGTTTTTCAATGAGATCATTTTTCTTTTGAAAACCAGAAGGAACGAACTTATTTTTAAAATCTTGAATCAGTTGTTCTTTTGAGGGAAAAGATGGTTCAGTTTCAACCTTTTTAAGGATATTAACAGCTGATTCAAAGTCTCCACCAAGAATTTTGGTGGCCTGAAAGGATATCTGATTATTTATTAGCTTATACAACTTTTTTTGTGAGAGAGTCCAGTTCTTAATGATCAGCTGAATTCGTTTGGAATCTGTTTCAGCTGTTTTTTTTTTCTTCAAAAAGAATCTTGTTAGACATAACAAGATCGCGACATTCAATTTTTAATTTTGAGTAATCAAGATCCTTTTGTTTAACTTGGTTTCTTAAATTTTCATTTTCTTGAGACAGATGATGTTTGTTAAAGTTAGAATTTTCAAAGCAGACACACAAGTACTCAAAAGCATTTATTTTTTCATTCATCGACAAATTAACAAAATCTTTGACCTGATACACTGAAGAGGAGTCACATTCTTTCATCAGGTTTTCTTTGGCAGCACGAGATATATCAGCATCAACTGCACTGGTGCTGCTGCTGGACTCTTCAGTAGATCCTCCTACAACCGCCATCAGACTGACATTTTTATTTTCATCATCAGAGGAATCAGCTTCATCTTCCCATTTTTCTTTCTCTTCTTCAGCTACCAGAACCTTTGAGCCTAAATTTTGCCTTTTGAGAGAGGCCATAAGTCGTTTATAATTGACTTCATATGACTCATCTTTGGAGTCAACTCTCTTCTGTTTGCAGTCCTTGGCAAAATGTGAAGGGTTTTCTAGCAAACAATGAACACAAAAATTGCTTATGGTTCACATGCACCCTATAAAGATCTATGTTTTCTTCTATGAAGATAATAAACTAAAACCTAAAGGCCAACAATGATTTCTAAAGTTTAAATCAGAAGAACCAACCTTTGAATCTTGTTCTTGAAGCTAGCAGCAAAAGTATCCTGCCTCAAATGAAAGTCATACCCACAGCAATGGAGAAGACAGTCCAGCAGAGTAATCTTGGTTGAAGTTGGCGTGAATAATGGGGAGCCAGAGGGTTCCTTTTATAGCCTCCTAGGGTTACACCTGAAACCCTAAGGAGCCTCCAAGTGGGCAAGCCTGTTGACCACTTGGACCAGATCCCTAAACCCTAATTAGGGTTTTCGCCAACCCTAGAGAAGCCTCCAAGGGTGGCGCCACTTTTGGCCCCTGGACTTCTCTTTGCCAGTTATTCAACTATTGAATAAATACAAACTAGTCCTCACACTTTTAATTAATTAATTTAATCACTAAATTAAATCCAATTAATTCTAGATTAAATCTCAATTAATTATTATAGTTTCTAATTAATATATTAACACTTAAATATATTAATAAATCATTTAATTAATTCTATTGATTTATTACACAATTAATAAATCAACCTTTTACTCTACTGAACTCTATCCTGACCTCCAGCTATGAGGGCAACCCAAATGGACTTTGCTTCAATTAACAAGATAAATACAGTTGTAAAGTCATGGCTTAGACACCTAATCCAACAGTCTCCCACTTGGATAAGTCTATGACTTTAATTTATCTTCTGATTAATAGACAACCTGCAGCTTCCTAGAAACTGCTACCGAACTCTGACCCAGTCAGTTCTGTCCATAGATAAGTGATCATATGATCCTTCGTCCAACAAGATATT
Organism: Cichorium intybus; assembly: GCA_023525715.1. Taxonomy (NCBI): domain Eukaryota; kingdom Viridiplantae; phylum Streptophyta; class Magnoliopsida; order Asterales; family Asteraceae; genus Cichorium; species Cichorium intybus. Next base: position 137,854,779 of record CM042009.1, read on the forward strand.
TTCAGACACGAGACATGGATTGAGATCAATCTCTGTCCGATACTCTGTTTCCCGATTTCCGATTCTGCTTATGACTTTAAGACTTCTAATTGAACACATCAATTTAGTCCCGGCTGGCCAGCACTTCAGTCAACTTCAAAATCATCGAGCGGCCTACAGATATCTGTTTCCCATCAGGGTCAAGGAACGAATAAGCTTTGACTCATATGGTTGTGTCTTTTACTTATCAAATCGTACACAACCATGTGTTTGTAACATCGAGTTACCGATGCGTTTCCGCATTATCAATGCACAACCGACTCGTAAATTTCAACTCATATGTCTCCGCTTCAAGATCATACGATATTATCGTCTCAACATTGCTCGTGATGTAATCCATGAAGCAATCTATTGAGCGCGGGTTTATCCAATACTCAAATCTCAATTTCTAAGTACTCATGAACGTTGTAGCAGTCTTACTGCAATGTCTAACTCCTTAGACAATCTACAAACCAATTCATGACAGTCTTTGTTCATACTTACTCCCGAAAAGTATGAGCGACTGTGGACTTTTGAATAATCAAATTATTCGGGAAGTGAAACATGCAAAATTGAAACTTAAAATCTGACTGGTGGCTACTATTGCCTAATTACCAAGTCTCCACGAGGTAATCACCAGGTCGGATTTTACATAAACTATTATCGGTTTCTAGATTTTAAACTATTTAATTCGTATTATGTATCTATGTCTACTTGACCTTTTATTCTTTCTATGTATTCAAATGTTATACATTTATACACTTTATACGATCGGATATCCTTCCGATGATATTTCAATTTGGCCATACTGTCATTCTCACTAACAACTCCATTCTATGTACTATGACTTTCCATGTTTCTCGGGATCTTTGCACCCTAAGACTATTTCGAGGTGTTACGATGTGCCGGTGAGCCACACGCGCTCCATCGGAATGCCAACGAAATTCTTTAACCATTAAGTCCTTATTTGAAAAACTCTTTTCAAATTGTTATCAACATTCACCCCTAATCATTTTTCCAATGATTTCTCATGTATGTACAAAATCCATTAAGTATTCCCAGCCAGGTCATATCCTGAATTTGACTCAGTATGCTCTAAGCATTAAGTCATCAAGACATGTTTATGACACTTCTGATCGATCCAAGAAACTTGTTGGATTCGATCCAGTCCTATTCCAAAATATTTTGGAATCTTAGGATTACTTATAATCCTTGTGTCACAACTTTTAATAACTATCTTCTTTCGGAGACCTTTTCTCATGCATCTTGAATCTTATCAAGATCATGCTTATTATGGCTATGTCTATACTGATGACAACATCTATTCAATAGATATCTATGGATTATGTGAGTATGCTGCACCTTCTTTGTATTACACTTTGCAATGACAGGAAACTCTTTTCCTAAGCTATGCATCTTGAGTCTCATCAAGATCATCTTGGCAGAGTTTCGATCTATCTCATAGACGTTTATAACCACCTGAGCATGCCGTATCTCTATTAAGTCTTTCATAGCGATCCGTCTCTTAACACCAAGTCATTACACTTTGTAATGAAAAGAGACGTTTCCTAGAAACAGTATGTAACACACATATTGAGATAGATAACAGCAATACTCCCACTGGCTTTGACACGGTTACAGACTATTCACAAAATCCAGAGCTTATGGCACATTTTGAGAATCCAAACCTTTCTGACATCTTAATGGATATCTTTCAGCTCACTCTCAAAATCCAATCCTTTGGCATATTTCGAGAATCTGAATATCCTTTCTTGCAAGATGCCTGCGGGGAAATCTCGGGCCCATGTACCTTTATACTGGCATATTCTTTGTGAGTCCCTATTAGTGTGCCGGTGATCCACACGCGCTCCACTAACGACTTACAATATGCAGTATCCTTTCAGATTTCATCTTCTATTGAGAGTGCTTCTCTCGAAGTCAATTACTTGACTCTGAGTATCGTCTCACTCAACCAGATGTTCTGAAGGTACGTTTCTGTCCATGTTGGTTTCTTTTGATGATTACTCCCACTAGTTTTAAGACCAGGTGTAAAATCAATCAAACTGTCACATAGACTGTATCTCGTCCTAAGGTTCTCTTAATTGGCAGCAACCGGGCTCACCAACGCTTCCAAGTAGTCGGATTGAAAATCCATACCAACTATGGTGTTTTACCACTATTCGGTATGTCACCCCGATCATAACTACTTATGGCGGTGATCAGTACTACTGGTCAAGAGAAGGTTATGTCAGTATTAAAACAGAAATCTGATCTCTGCTCTAAGCCTAGCGATGACTAAAGGTTATTTCACTTGGCTAATCCTGAACTCATTCAGGACTATCCCAAACTCCCACTGTTTCCTTAGAAACTGAGTTCTTTCTAAAAGAGCTCTTTCTCTTCCAGGTACAGCGGGATAGCCAGTGAAACGGCATTTCTGATTAGGTTCAGGCCAGTCATGAGGTTCGGACGAACACTACAAGACCCTGGACCTTTAATGTACAAGTGGGACAATCCCAGCTTTACATTTCAGACAGTGTCTGCAAAACCTACTTAGTCGAAGGATGTGGTTGGAATATGGTCTGACTGGTTTAGTATTCAATGTATCGGAAACTAATTGGCAATGTATCTCATACATTGAGGATCGAACTGTTTCGACCAACGCTCCATCATCTTCCCTAAGACACATTATAACTATTAATGTTCTTGGAAGGGAATAAACTGTGAAACATTTTCCCAGTTTATGTTGTCACTCAGGTTCTGTGGGTCTTGTACTTCCTTTGAAGTCCTTGAACTGTTCAAGGGTTCAATCCAATCGCCTATTCTGATAAGCGAAGTCATATTCGTCATACCGAATGACAAATATCGTGAAGTACAAACAATTGTGTTCAATTTGAAGATTCGAGCAATACACAGCAACTGATGTGTTTGTTGCTCCTAATCTCAATGTCTTTTACATCTCTATGTAAACTTATGACTTTGTTAACTTTGTTCAAGACTTGCAATCTTCAGTTGACTCTAAGTCAGCTGATTCCAAAATCCTATCCTTTGGATCTTTGGGTGATTCATTTCTTGCCACATGCGCTTTATAAAGAACTTAATCATCATTTGACTCTAAGTCAAATGATTCCAAAGTCCTGTCCAACTGGATCTTTGGTTGATTCATTTCTTAACACATTAAGAACTCAACTCATCAGGTGACTCTAAGTCAGGTGATTCCAAAGTCCTGTCCAACTTGACCTTTGGTTGAATTGATTCTTATAATATTCACTTTAACAATCATAAGGAGCACAATTCCTAAAATCCAAACACTTTGGATGCATTCAACATTCAAGTTATTACTAATTATGCATTCAACACAATCATACATCATTTCAAGGATATTTCAAACAACATGTGTTAAAAGAAAATTGACAATTTTATTAAAACAAAATCCTTGAACAATGTATAATATGATAGACAGTTTCATATGCATCTAATAAGCTAATAACATTATTTCAATATCTAACTAAACTTCAAAACCGCATGAGCCGGAAATCGAATCCAAATGTGCTCCTATGCGCCAGAGTCCCGTACCTTACTGATTCCCTGCATGCAAACCAAAATGTGACTATCACATTATGCATCAAGGAATTATGGAACAAGAGTTTTGAGGTTTTTAGATATACCTGAGCTTTCAAAGTTTTTGACCTTGGAGCGTCTTCCAATCTTTCTGCGACTGTATCCGATTCTATGGATTCCCAGCTTAAGACATATCCAGACGATCTGGATCGTTTCTTGCTGTGTCTTTCCACTAGACTTAATCCAGAAGTAGCTGAACCATTGGAGCTATGCCTGTCCAAGAGTAACTCGTAAAAAGTCAACAGTGGACGCATTTCCATTAAGGTCTTTTTCTGGTCTTCCTTTCTATACGTCTGAATGAACAGATCGTACTTACTAGTCAGTGAAGTGAGTAGAGTTTTAACACTCGACTCCTGACTCATGGAATAACCAAGTTTGTAAAATTCGCCTATGTACGCTTCAATCTGAAGAACATGTGAATCGATGCTACTTCCTTCTTTTAACTTACACTCTGTAAGTCTTTTGAAGATCCTAGCTCGTTCCTCTTCAACCGGTTTTTGGAACTTTTCCTCAACCGATTGCATTAACTCATATGGCCCCAAGGATTCAAAATCCTTGCGGAACTCGGGGTCAATGGTCAATAGCATGAGGTCACGAATTTTTTTGGATTCATCAACTAAGAAGTTACGCTCATCATAAGAACTCTTTATGATGACTTGTTCCGGTGGAACCGGGATCGGATACTCGGTGAAATGAGGCTTGCCAGCAATGACGAGAACCCGTCTCCAATTGCGAAGCTATTCCATACAGTTAAGGCCAGTCAGCCTTTCCATATTTAGCAGGTGCTTTCTGATGCTCTCAGAAATAGGTGAAGGAGGAGAGGGAGGAGAATAGACAATTGATTCAGACATCTATAATAAACATAATTTATTAGTTTAATTTATCATTTTAAATAATTACCCAATATATTATTTATTAAGGCTAGGACCCAAAATGCCCCAACTATGGTGTAAAGAGGGATGCCGTAATCACAACATAATGGTCATTAAGGTAGATAATACACTTATCAATTTCATCTTATGAAATTCCTAGATCTGTTGAGACACATTGAACTGTTCAATGGCATGTTTAGTCTCGGATGTGCCCCACTGTTTGTGACTGGGATGCCGAGGATCACAAACCGGGTATGAATAACCATGCAAATTCGCTCGGTACTCTCGAAGTCAATTGTCATCTCTAATTAACGTGCCGGTTAACCACACACGCTCCGTTAATAATGACAAAATCGAGAAACCCATTGCGACTCATTGCGGACCCCAGTTGGCATGCCGGTAAACCACACACGCTCCACCAACGTTCCACAAGGTGCAATGTGCAATTTCATGGATTAGCACCAATTCACATTTTTAACCTAAAGTAACTAGATTGGGTTTTGTTCAAAGTTCTAGTACTTTCAATTATAGCATTATACTTTTAAGAGGCTTAGCGGTTCTATCAAACCCGTTCGGCTAACGACACTTGACTGACCAGGAGAGCGGTGGGTAAGAGTGGATACCCATTAGACTAACATTTTATAGTCAGTCGCCTTATACCCTCTTTATAGGACAGTTTTGTGAATGAGGCCTACTAGCGGTAAGACTAACCAATTTTCTTATATATAAATTATTAACTTTTAATCATAAATATATAAGATATATTTTAATCTTATTAAAATATTTTAGAATTAATTTAATTATAATTTTCTCAAATTTTAATCTATTTTTCGAAAATTTAATTAATTCTTTAAGCTGATTTAATTGATCTTTTAATTAAACAATTAATTAAACTAATTAAATCAAATATAGGCATCACAAAATTAATCAAATTAATTACCTATATTTATCCCTAGATTTCGAGATTTACCATATATGGATAAAGGATTCTAGTTATTTAATTAATCAACAATTACCATAAATAACAATCCTAATCAAGGCAAGTAAATCAAGCAAATAAAGGGGATCCAAGGGGTGGTGGCTAGGGTTAGGAAACCCTAGCCTAGGCCACGAAATTAAGGCCATCCTAGGTGATGTTCATCGCAAAAAACACCAACGCAAAAAGCAATTAAGCAATTTATATCAATTTCACAAGAAAACAGCCTAAGCTCTGATACCACTGAAGGGTTTTCTAGCAAACAATGAACACAAAAATTGCTTATGGTTCACATGCACCCTATAAAGATCTATGTTTTCTTCTATGAAGATAATAAACTAAAACCTAAAGTCCAACAATGATTTCTAAAGTTTAAATCAGAAGAACCAACCTTTGAATCTTGTTCTTGAAGCTAGCAGCAAAAGTATTCTGCCTCAAATGAAAGTCATACCCACAGCAATGGAGAAGACAGTCCAGCAGAGTAATCTTGGTTGAAGTTGGCGTGAATAATGGGGAGCCAGAGGGTTCCTTTTATAGCCTCCTAGGGTTACACTGAAACCCTAAGGAGCCTCCAAGTGGGCAAGCCTGTTGACCACTTGGACCAGATCCCTAAACCCTAATTAGGGTTTTCGCCAACCCTAGAGAAGCCTCCAAGGGTGGCGCCACTTTTGGCCCCTGGACTTCTCTTTTCCAGTTATTCAACTATTGAATAAATACAAACTAGTCCTCACACTTTTAATTAATTAATTTAATCACTAAATTAAATCCAATTAATTCTAGATTAAATCTCAATTAATTATTATAGTTTCTAATTAATATATTACCACTTAAATATATTAATAAACCATTTAATTAATTCTATTGATTTATTACACAATTAATAAATCAACCTTTTACTCTACTGAACTCTCCTGACCTCCAGCTATGAGGGCAACCCAAATGGACTTTGCTTCAATTAACAAGATAAATACAGTTGTAAAGTCATGGCTTAGACACCTAATCCAACAAAATGTTCAGTGCTTCCACAATTGAAGCACCTACCATCATTCTTCTTGTCAGCAGCAGAATTGAGATTGTCACTGACAGACTTTTTAAAACTCGAGAAGTTTGGTTTGGAGACTCCAAAGTTCGTTAAAAGCCACCTTTTCTGCTCTCTTTGTACTATTGAACTGTTTAAAAATCAGTGCCGCTTGTGATGCAAGGTCGCCATATGCTTTAATTCATCATCCTCTGCATCGGAATCTTTAGCAACATCGGTTTCAGCATCATTAAGGTCCTGGTTCTTTGAAAACAAGGCAGCAGATCTTTCATGTTGGCTGTCTCTCATAATCTCCTTTCGCTGAGCTTTGATTTCTTCGTGACTACGCAGATTCCCAAAAAGACTCTGAAGATCCATGTTGTGAATCTTCTCACTATTTTTGAGAACATCGACACGATGCTCCCATTTGTCATCCAGAGAATCAAGAAACTTGAGGATTAGGACAGAATCAAACTTGAGGATATTGAATCTCCTCATATCATTCACCAAGCAGTTGAATCGATTGAAGGTCTGAGTGATGGTCTCATTCTTATAGGCAAAGAAATGCTCATACCTTCTATTTAGAGAGTTTTCTAGGGCAGCTCTTACTTCAGCAGTTCCTTCAGAGGGAATACTGAGAGTGCTCATCATCTCTTTGGCTGAAACACAGTTTTGGACCAGATGATAAATCTCATATGGAAGAGAGTTACCAATAGCAGCTCTGGCATGAGTGTCAAGATTTACGAGCCTTTTGTCATCTTTAGTGAATTCATGAACTGGTGTGGCCTTCTTCTCACCAGGAACACCATCCTTGGTGACAGTGAACGTTGGAACATAGGGACCATCCTTAAGAATGTCAGGCATATCATAATCCATGGTATTAAGAACCATGTGAGCCTTGCTCTTCCACATGCCAAAATGATTTTGTTTCCGGAGGTTGTGAAAAAGAGGAAGACATTCTTGAATAATTGAAGAACCTGCTCTGATACCGGTTCTTAGAAAACAGTAGGATCAATCACTCAAGAACAGTACCAAAATTCACATAGAAAAACGATATTGATCTCACACAGAGATCTTTGATTAATAATATCAGTTGTAATACAAGAACCCTAGCCGTCATACTTATACTAGAAAGAACTACGTATATTTGGAGTATTCCTACAATTCAGGGAACTCCCAACTATAAACTAGATAAGTATGGAAATACGATAATTACATAATTACAAGATAAGTAAAAATCACGCTGCAGCTGAAGCTCTATCACTGAAACAACTAGCAGTGTGAGATCCTCCTTTTGACATCATCAGATTCAGGTGCTGTTACTGATCAACTGATGCTGATGTTGAACAGCCCAACGACTTCCACTTGGGAAGGAAGCAAAAATCTCAAAACCCTAAAGAGGGATTAAGATTTCGCCAAAAAGGGAGGAGGGGAGAAGTTGGCAATGAGGCAAAGGGATGCCTTATGGTTTGACTCCAAGGCCTCCATTTATACCGGAGGGCTCCTAGGGTTTCAAACTTAAGGAGCCTCCATACACTTAGGCCCATGGAGTTGTTTCCATCAAGTAACACTTTAATTAATTACAATCCAATCCCTTGCAATTAATTTCTACAAATTAATTCCAAATTAACTTGTTATTTAATTATCAATTAATTTCTAGTTAATTTATCATATCCTTGATAATTAATAAACTAATTTCTCATTTTCCTTTCTGTCACCATTTGTTTTTTAGGTCATGAGGGAAACCCAAAAGGACCCTGCTATTATTAGAAATATTACCAATAGTTAATGACCTTGGACACTATTTCCAATAGTCTCCTACTTGGACAAGTCATCAACTCTGTATGGTCTAATATTATCTGATAATCAGCAGAGAGTATATCATCCAATACAACTGCCGAACTTTGATCAATGTCAAGAGACGACCCTTAGATAAGTGATCAATTATTCGTCCATTCTCCAAGATATCTTAATGAACCTGAGACGTGGATAAAGTCAATCGCGAAGGTTCAAATTTCCGTTTCCCGATAGTGATTTATGATGACCATTTCAAACCACCCAATTGAACACATCAATTTAGTCAGAGCCCGACCGAGCATATCAATGTCAACATCAAATCATCAAGGGCCACACAAATATCGCTTCTCCTTGTTGTTAGGGCAGAAGGAGCATATAAACTTTGACTACATAGTTTCTGTCAAGTTACGGACAGTGTTTGAGTAGACCAATGCATCACAGAATCATAGAGCAAATCCTTATGCATCTCAATTTGAAGAATAAGAGATATTATCATCTTATAATTACTTGTGACTTAAGTCCTGAAGTAATCTCTAAGTGTGGTTTGTTCCAATACTTGAATCTCTATCAAGTACTCATGAGTGTTAGTCGGAATATGACCTGCAAATCCGGATAATTTGGCTGAATTAAAAGATTTCTCCATAATTTAGGGTTTTCAAAAAAATTGGGTCTAAACTGAAAAAACAAAAATATATAACGCCTTTTATGGAATAAAAACCCCTTGTTATAAGAAGATTTATCTCCAAATTTTCTCACAATTCTTGCAACTTAGAAAATTTCCAACGAATCAGGGTTGGCCCAATACATGGGGGAGATGGGCTAAGGCCTAGGGCACCAAAAATTAGTGGGCATCATAGTCCAATAGGTAATAGTTATCGTATATATGTTTAGCCCATATCAAATAGTCTTTCAGTCCCTGTCCATCCAAAAAAAAACGCAAGGTGTGTACGTATCTTTGGGGCGGGATTCGTGAAAGCGCAAAGATTGTCAATCGAACGAGAACGACGCCATGAGATCTACAAATAAATGCCTGGAAATTCGGAATAAGTTGTACAAGATCGAGGAGTGACTCGCCTACGTCGTCATGCGGTCAAAAATAAGAAAATAACCTCACTCTCACTTAGCACAGTGGAAGTCAGGGTCGATCCACAGGAGTTACGTGGTCGAGACAGGTGTCAGATTACCAACTGCAGTGTTACAGCTACAGTCAGAGGACCTAGTTCCTAGCTTTTGACTATCAATCCCAAAGGGCATAAACTAAACTAAAACTACTAACCAAACCTAGTCACTTGCTGAAATCAGAAGTGCATCTCTAATTCAGAAGCAAACAAAGGCAATTCAACATCAAACACAAATCAAGCATAAACTGAACCAATAACTAAAGTCCAAATGAACAGTCACTGGCTAAGTCTAAACCAAAAGCTAACCCTAGTTGGTCACTGAAATCAGCAAGGGAATTCAGTCCAATCAAGGTCATTCAAGCATCCAAACATAAAACAAACATTCACAATCCAATAACAAGCATTAACACCGAAAAGAAGCAATTACTTGTAACCAAATGATTCATTAACTTAAAATCAGATCCAGTGATACAAATCAGTAACCAAAGGGTCTAAAAACAGAGATTAGAACTAAATATCAATGGTTGTTACTCCCAAAGATACTAGCCACTATTACTAACTATTGAACTAAATGAAAATTAAATGTAAAAACATAGAAATACCAAAAGATGGTTCTTGAAGCTGAATCTCGGAGTCAAAGAGCCTTGGGGGTCGATTCTACACCAGGTCTTCGCTCAGGTTTTCGGCTGAAAAAGCCTCTATTTATAGTTGCAAAATTCCCGCAGCCGCGCTGCGCATTTATGGTTTCTACGGCGCGCGTACTAATCTTTTCCCGTTTTATCGGCATTTGAATTTGTTCCACCGCCTTAGATCCGCGTCGCGCATCTTGATTTCCACGGCGCGCGTACGTATTTTCCTGATTTTGCCTTCTTCTTCAAACTTCCTCCAATTTGCACGCTTTTGGTCCCTGTTTTTCATTATTTTCTTCCAAACAAGTACTGGCACGAAAAGTGAGAATACCACGATATATATGATATAATTTCACTAAGAATAGGGCTCAACAACGACTAAAATATGTAATATCACTAGGCGTTGTCAAGGAGCGTCATCATGATATTCAAATCAACTAAATCATGGGTTTGTTATCAGATTTTCTCATTTTTGTTTTCCTTTCTTTATACTCCTTCTCCAATTTCTGAAAAATTGAAAAGTGGAAACCATTGTGGCTTTGTACTAGTACTGATTTTGGTATTTGATTGTCGATTCCTCATTCTCGTTTCCCTTTTCTGATTTTGCGAAAATCAAGGAAGCACCGATGACCGATTACTGATGAGTGACGAACCTTTGTGATTTGTGAACTGTGTGCGGTGTTTGGTGCGTTCGTGGTTTGTAAATTATGATTTTCCCTTCTCCAATTTCTTAATTACCACTTACGAGTTACAATTGTTAGACTGGAGTTTGAGGTACCTGTTTCTTTGTTGCTGAATTCTTATTTTTGACGCCTGATGGTTTGAGGTACCCGTTTCTCGGTTTCTGATTTGTGATTTGCTGATTATTTTCTCCTATTCTCATTGTCTGATTTTTGATTTACTGTTGGCAGGATGGAAGTCGAAGCCTTCAATTTAGAGTTTGGATTTTCTAATTTGAAAAAGTTGAAGACCCTTAGACCTGGAGTTTGAGATTTTCTTATTCTGTAATTCACAGATCCCTTTCTAATCACTAGTTTGATTCCATTTTGATGTATAACATATAATAATTATTAATTATTGACATTCTGGATTTTTTTTGTTATGTTTTCTGATTATTCTGAATCTTATTAGGAGGTAGCAGTAGGTATATGATTTTTGATTGTTACTATTATACAGTAGTCATGATTATCGTAAAATATTAAACGTTTTTGCTTCAAAAAATGCACGAAAGCATCGTTTTAGGTAATATTTATTGTTTTTGGTTTGTATTAGTATGGATTTTGTTTCACTATAAAATTTGTTGTATTTTTGTTTTATAAAATTTTTTATTTATGTGTTTTGTCTATTGTATAAGGTCATAAAATTGTTATCCCGTCCTGGACATTAAAACTTATTGCACGGGCCCTACAACGAATACTAATATTGTAACGCCCGGTTCCTCATATTGAAATTACACCTTGATATTTCTCAAAACTAACACATAGTTAAAATGTGTAATCAAAGTTAAGAAACAAGACATACAAGGTTGTTACCAAAAACATAGTTTAAGACGTAACCTATGTACATCAAGTTTTTACAAAAGTTATAGAAAAACCGGGTCGATAACATAGTCCAAACAAAACAAGTAAGTCCAAATCTGATATCCATCTTTCCTTCCATGCTACGCTTTCCGCGGTCTCCACTACAAGAACCTAAACACAAACAACATTAACAACAATTTTATGAGCCACATGAGCTCAGTGAGTAATAAGGGTTAATCGGATTGTAACATCCAATATCTCGTTTAAGTCAATCTCAATGGACTATCTCAGTCCTTAGTGTGATACATATAGAGGTGCACATATACCGGTTATAACCGGTTTCAGTTTTTTTGAGAACCGGTTTTTTTGATAACCGGTTTTGTCTTGACCGGTTCCGGTTAAAACCGGACCGGTTTTGGCCGGTTTTTTGTATGTGAAAGGTATAACCGGTTCCGGTTCCGGTTAAAACCGGTTTTTATATAACCGGTTCCGGTTAAACCGGTCCAAAAACCGATTTTGATGTTTTAAATATTTAAAAATACTAAAAAAAATACTAAAACAAATACTATAAAAATACATAAAAATTTATATTGTCTTTGGTTATGATATAAAATAAGAAACAACATTGTTTGAACTTGAATAACATTGATTGAACTTGAAATGAAAAAAATAAACGTTGACGACCAATTACGTAAATATAAAAAACTAGGAATTATAGTTTTCGAATAACCTAGGTTCAACATCGAATAACCTAAGTCAATCTCCAACACATTACATAAACTAGGAATTATAGTCTTATATCTAGAAATACCAAAGTTTTAAAATTCAAATTACATAAACATCAATAATAATAATAATAATAATAATAATAGTAGTAGTAGGAATTATAGTCTTTCACTTTGTCGTCTTTAAATCTTCAAGCATTGCCCATGCTTTTAATCCGAAAATTCTTCAAGCTCACCCTCATCAACTTCGGTCGTTGGAGGTGATATCCCCATTGCAACTTCTTCTTCGTGGATATACTCTTCCACCGGTGGTAAAAGCGGCCCTTCGAGCGAAACGCAATGTTGTATCCTTTCGACGCCATCCAATTAGTCCTTCAAGCAAACACATACTTCCATCGATTCGGCCGTGAGTTTGGACCTTCTTTCCGTGATGACCCTGCCACTAAAAGAAAAGGCGGATTCCGAAGCTACCGTGGAAGCTTGGACGGTTAGTAAATCGCGGGCCATGGCAGCTACAATCGGGAATTGCGCTTCCTTTTCTTTCCACCAAGCCAAAATGTCAAAGTTTTGAAATTCTTCGACGGTAAAGTGGGCTAAAAAGTTTGAGGCCATATAATTGCCCAATTCGCTACTTGGGGCGGAAGTACGTTGGCGTTTTGTCACATCCTCCATCAAAGTGTTATAAAGATTTATGTTAACGTTTATTCCCGATGAATATGAACCGGCCATACCTCTCCGAATATGATCAACTATTACATTAGTTGGTTGACCATATTTGGTAGCGTAGATTTCAAATAATTTTTTGAAAGAGTCGTTGAATTTAAAATTTTGATTTTGAACGAAATTTGGTTCGAGTTCACTTAAACCCAAGTTTTCATAAATTAGCCTCATTAAAACGTTTACACCACCCACATTTATAGTCGGGTTTAGGGCGGCGGCACATGTGAAGACTAAAGGCAATTCCCGAAAATATTTTAAAAATTTGCTTTTCATAGCAATAACCATATTTTGAAACAATGTGATCGAAGAATACTCGAAATTTGCCATTTTTTCCGACATAAGAAAATTTTGATTTAAAACCAACGGACTCGTGGGATAGTAAACGCCCGACAACAAAGTTGTTGCCTCCTTGAAAACTTGTAGAAAATGTGTTAGTTCTTGAAGCAAATTCCAATCCGATTCGGGGATTGAAACCGATCGACGTTTTTCAACAAGTATTTCGTTAAAAGCATTAAGTGTGAGTTTTTGACGTAAAATGCTTTCAAACATAAAACAAGTTGAGTTCCATCTTGTGGGTGTGTCAAAGTTAGGGCCTAAACATGGTTCGTTACATTGTGCACAAAAAAACCGGTAATTTGCTTGTCATTGGTTACTTGTGCCATAGATTGTGTTTAAAATATTTTTAAATTTTGTACGTAAATCATCACAAACTTGAAGCCCGGTTTGCACACTTATATTTATAATATGTGCAACACATCGGGTATGAAAAAAGTCACCATCTAAAATTAGTTTTAGTCTTAATTTCATTCGATTGATGGCGTTTGTGTTGTTTGACGCGTTATCGAGGGACATAGAAAAGACTTTATCGTCTATTTTATATTCCGCCATAACGTCCAATAATATTTTTAATAAATTTGCACCGGTATGTGGATAACCAAATAATTTAAAATCTATTGTCCGTTTCATCATTAGCCAACTATCGGGATGAAACCAATGAGCGGTAACGGCTAAATAGGAATTTGCATTTCCGTGGGGGGCGGTCCAAACGTCACAAGTTAGCGAAATCGAATTTTTGTAGTTTGCAAATACTACAATTATTTCGGATTTCGCTTTGGCCCAAAGTGCAATAGCATCACGTCGAAGAGTAATACGACTTACAGCGGAGTATCGAGGTTGAAGTTTCGTTTTGATGATTTCCGTAAGCCGCGGGTTGTCGAAGTGTCGAATGGAAGTGCTTCTTGGATGACAAACTTGGCAAAGGCTTCTCTTACGGCATCATTGTCGTAAACAAATAAAGCGCCGTCCGATCCAATTGTAGTTTGCGTCGGATCCGTACTAGTTTGTTGGACCGCTTTGCAACCGCTATCTCTATGTGACCTCAACGTTGAGTTGCTCGTTGACGAATAAAACCTCCCACATTTCTTGCACCGAGCTTTTTCCGTACCATCTCTCGTAACGCAATAATCGAAATTCGACCAAACATCGGCGGATCGCGTTGTGGCTTTGATTTCCGCTACATCATCGTTGGAATAGTTTCGTGTTATGCCGGAAGTACCAACGGAAGCGGAAGCGGAAGCGGAAGATGATGAAGCCATCTTGAAATCGTTAGAAAATAGGTCGGGAATGCGAAAAACGTCGAGAATTTTGAGCGTTTTTTGCGGGGTGTTGAAACCAAATGAGCCAACATCTATTTATACTAACAAATGAGGGGTAAAATGGGTATTTTGGGCATTTTAATGGCTACAAACCGAGCACAAGAAGCCAAAAATCAAAAAATTCCCGTTTTTAACGGGCAGAAAAAAAACCGGCTAAAAACCGGTTTTTTCCGGTTAAAAAACGGTGTCAATAACCGGTGCGCGTCGGGTCTGGATAACCGGGTTTTAACCGGCGGTTCGGTTTAACCGGGACCGGTTTTTTAATAACCGGTTTTTACAATAACCGATTCGGTTTTTTTAATAACCGGTTCAAATGTGCACCTTTAGATACATACACTGTAGCTCTTTACTTCACACACTCAAGATTGGTTATACACAGCCAAATCAAAACATATCATACTTCTCTTCTACAATACACATCTCAACAAAGCACAGTTCATCTAAGAATTTATAAGTAACTACTCACCTGATGTCGGGTCAATATGTGGAACTCTAGAACCGCATGCACTGTGCTCCTGTCTAGCCTTAGCTGTATCACAACAGCTCGGGTCAAAACTCAATACCTAAACAATCTCAATATCAATACATCTCAAAAGATTACGCAATTAGGGTGAAAGAAACTATAACAATGAATAACAATAGTATCTAAGTTACAGCTATAATTCCTACAGCATCATACTTAAACGACCACAAGTACGCAATAACTATCATACCCGTGACAAGCGCTTAAGATTAGAACTCATTTTCACGTACTAATCAAAGAAACTTACCCAACTCATGCTTAGTTGCAGTTGGTTCACCCATACCACCCGGAACTAACTCAAACCAAGCAAATCAATAATCAATTTGAAGCTAGAACGTAGGAGATTACCTTTCAACAGCAAGGTATCGAACCCTAGCTTCAATTCTCAAACTATAGGCTCCGATTTCGACTCTAGAGGATTTTGGGTATGTTTTTAGGGTTTGAGAGAGAAAACCACGAATTGAGCTTTTCCCCCAAAATGAAGCAACAATAGACTTTAAATGGGTCTGCTACGACATTAGCGCCGCTAATGTTCGCAGCACGAGCCGTGCTCGCGAAAACGACCCCGTGTAATCCGTTCCAGCTCTCGGACATTTTTGGACCATTTCTACACGACCCCGTGTGGAATCACACGACCCCATGTAAGTCTGGAAGGCTCTCGGGTTGGTTTCTAAGGCTTTTTACACGACCCGTGTAACCCCTTTTTGGCATTTTCATGTCCAAACTTCTCCCAAATGGGCTTTTAACCATTCTAACTCATATTATAACTTATTTAATCTTAATTACACTAAAATTAACACAATCTCACTACTAATTATTATTACGGTATTACAAATTGTTGGATTAGGTGTCTAAGCCATGACTTTATATTTATATTTATCTTGTTAATTGAAGCAAAGTCCATTTGGGTTGCCCTCATAGCTGGAGGTTAGGATAGAGTTCAGTAGAGTAAAAGGTTGATTTATTAATTGTTTAATAAATCAATAGAATTAATCAAATGGTTTATTAATATATTTAAGTGTTGATATATTAATTAGAAACTATAATAATTAATTAAGATTTAATCTAGAATTAATTAGATTTAATTCAGTGATTAAACTAATTAATTAAAAGTGCAGGGACTGGTTTGTATTTATTTAATAGTTGAATAAATAACTGGCCAGTGGACAGGGGCCAAAAGTGGCGCCAACTATGGAGGCTTCTCCATAGGTGGCGAAACCCTATTAGGGTTTAGAAAAGGCTTGGTCCATTTAGTCAGCAGGCTTGCCCATTTGGAGGCTCCTTAGGGTTTCAGCTCTAACCCTTGGAGGCTATAAAGGAGGCACTTGGCCACCCTAAAACCTGCGCCATCTTTGAACCAAGATTACTCTGCTGGATTGTCTTCTCCATTGCTTTGGGTGTGACACCATTTGAGGCAGGACACTTGTGCTGCTAGCTTCAAGGATCATAAGATCAAAAGGTTGCTTTTTCTCAGTTTTGATCTTTAGAAATAATTTTTCCCTTTAGGTTTTAGTTTATTATCTTCATAGAAGACAACATAGATCATATTAGGGTTGCATGTGAACCATAGGAATTATTTGTTCATTGATTGCATAGAAAACCCTTCAGTGGTATCAGAGCATAGGCTTGTTTTCTTGTGTTTGATATAAATTGCTTGGATTATTTTGCCTTGAGTGTTTTTTGCGAAAAACACCTCATGGAAAGAGGCCAATTTCGTTGCCAAGGCTAGGGTTTCCTAACCCTAGCCGCCAAGCCCCATGGTCCCCTTTATTTGCTTGATTTACTTGCCTTTTTAAAGTATGTTGTTATTTTTGGTAATTGGATTAATTAAATAACTAGAACTCTTTTTACCTGGCTTGTAATTTTCGATCCTATAGGGGCCCTAGATAGAAAATTAATTTGATTAATTTATAAAATCTATCTTAGATTTAATTAGTTTAATTAATTGTTAATTAAAAGATCAATTAAATCAGCTTAAAGAATTAATTTAAATTTTCAAAAAATTGTTTAAAATTTGCAAAAATTATAATTAAATTAATTCTAAAATATTTTAATAAGATTAGAATATATCTTATATATTTATGATTAAAAGTTAATATTTATATATAAGATTAAATGGTTAGTCTTACCGTTAGTAGGCCTTATTCACAAAATTGTCCTATAAAGAGGGTATAAGGCGACTGCCTATAAAATGGCAGTCTAATGGGTATCTACTCTTACCCACCGCTCTCCTGGTCAGTCGAGTGTCGTTAGCCGAACGGGTTTGATAGAACCGCTGAAGCCTCTTAAAAGTATAATGCTATAATCAAAAGTGCTAGAACTTTAAACAAATCCCAATCTAGTTACTTTAGGTTTAAAAATGTGAATTGGTGCTAATCCATGGAATTGCACATTGCACTTTGTGGAACGTTGGTGGAGCGTGTGTGGTTTACCGGCACGCCAACTGGGGTCCGCAAAGAGTTGCAATAGGTTTCTCGATTTTTTCATTATTAACGAAGCGTGTGTGGTTAACCGACATGTTAATTAGAGATGACAATTGACTTCGAGAGTACCGAGAAAATTTGCATGGTTATTCACACCCGGTTTGTGATCCTCGGCATCCCAGTCACAAACAGTTGGGCACATCCGAGACTAAACATGCCATTGAATAGTTCAATGCGTCTACAAAGATCTAGGAATTTCATAAGATGAAATTGATAAGTGTATTATCTACCTTAGTGACCATTATGTTGTGATTACGGCATCCCTCTTCACATCATAGTTAGGGTATTTTGGGTCCTAGCCTTAATAAATAATAAATTGGGTAATTATTTAAAAGTATAAATTAAACTGATAAATTTTGTTTATTGTAGATGTCTGAATCAAGTGTGTATTCTCCTCCCTCTCCTCCTTCGCCCATTTCTGAGAGCATCAGAAAGCACCTGCTAAATATGGAAAGGCTGACTGGCCTTAACTGTATGGAATGGCTTCGCAATTGGAGACGGGTTCTCGTCATTGCTGGCAAGCCTCATTTCACCGAGTATCCGATCCCGGTTCCACCGGAACAAGTCATCATAAAGAGTTCTTATGATGAGCGTAACTTCTTAGTTGATGAATCCAAAAAAATTCGTGACCTCATGCTATTGACCATTGACCCCGAGTTCCGCAAGGATTTTGAATCCTTGGGGACATATGAGTTAATGCAATCGGTTGAGGAAAAGTTCCAAAAACCGGTTGAAGAGGAACGAGCTAGGATCTTCAAAAGACTTACATAGTGTAAGTTAAAAGAAGGAAGTAGCATCGATTCACATGTTCTTCAGATTGAAGCGTACATAGGTGAATTTTACAAACTTGGTTATTCCATGAGTCAAGAGTCGAGTGTTAAAACTCTACTCGCTTCACTGACTAGTAAGTACGATCTGTTCATTCAGACGTATAGAAAGGAAGACCAGAAAAAGACCTTAATGGAAATGCATCCACTGTTGACTTTATACGAGTCACTCTTGGACAGGCATAGCTCCAATGGTTCAGCTACTTCTGGATTAAGTCCAGTGAAAAGACGCAGCAAGAAACGATCCAGATCATCTGGACAAGTCTTAAACTGGGAATCCATAGAATCGGATACAGTCGCGGAAAGATTGGAAGACGCTCCAAAGTCAAAATCTTTTGAAAGCTCAGGTATATCTAAAAACCTCAAAACTCCTGTTCCATAATTCCTTGATGCGTAATGTGATAGTCACATTTTGGTTTGTATGCAGGGAATCAGTAAGGTATGGGACTCTAGAGCATAGGAGCACATTTGGATTGGATTTCCAGCTCATGCAGTTTTGAAGTTTAGCTAGATATTAAATCATGTTATTAGCTTATTAGATGCATTTGACATTGTCTGTCATATAGTACATTGTTTAAGGATTTTTGTTTTAATAAAATTGTCGTTTTTCTTTTAACACCTGTTGTATGAAATTATCCTTGAAATGTTATATGAATGTGTTGAATGCATGATTAGCAATAACTTGAATGTTGAATGCATCCAAAGTGTTTGGATTTTAGGAATTGTGTCCCTTATGATTGTTAAATGTTATAAGAATCGATTCAACCAAAGGTCCAGTTGGACATGACTTTGGAATCACTTGACTTAGGGTCACTTGATGAGTTGAGTTCTTAATGTGTCAAGAAATAAATCAACCAAAGATCCAGTTGGACAGGACTTTGGAATCATTTGACTTAGAGTCAGATGATGATTAAGTTCTTTATAAAGCACATGTGGCAAGAAATGAATCACCCAAAGATCCAAAGGATAGGATTTTGGAATCAGTTGACTTAGAGTCAACTGAAGATTGCAAGTCTTGAACAGAATTAACAAAGTCATAAGTTTACATAGAGATGTAAAAGAGATTGAGATTAGAAGCAACGAACACATCAGTTACTGTGCATTGCTCAAATCTTAAAATAGAACACAATTATTTGTACTTCGCGATATTTGTCAATCGGCATGACGAATATGGCGTCGCTTATCAGAATAAGCGATTGTATTGAAACCTTGAACAGTTCAAGGACTTCAAAGGAAGTACAAGATCCACAGAACCTGAGTGACAACATAAACTGGGAAAAGGTTTCACACTTATTCTCTTCCAAGAACATTAATAGTTATAATGTGTCTTAGGGAAAATGATGGAGCATTGGTCGAAACAGTTCAATCCTCGATATATGAGATACATTGTCAATTAGTTTCCAATAAATTGAATACTAAACCAGTCAGACCATATTCCGACCATATTCTTCGACTAAGTAGGTTTTGCAAACACTGTCTGAAATGTGAAGCTGGGATTGTCCCACTAGTACATTGAAAGTCCAGGGTCTCGTAGTGTTCGTCCGAACCTCATGACTAGCCTGAACCTGATCAGAAATGTCGTTTCACTGGCTATCCCACTATACCTAGAATAGAAAGAGCTCTTTTAGAAAGAACTCATGTTCTAAGGAAACAGTGGGAGTTGGGACAGTCGTTAATGAGTTTAGGATTAGCCAAGTGAAAGAACCTTTAGTCATCACTAGGCTTAGAGCAGAAATCAGATTCATGTTTCTGCACTGACATAATCTTCTCTTGACCAGTAGTACTGATCACCATCATAAGTAGTTATGATTGGGGTGACATACCGAATAGTGGTGAAACACTATAGTTGGTACGGATTTACAATCCGACTACTTGGATGCATTGGTGAGCCCGGTTGCTACCAATTGAAAGGACCTTAGGACGAGATACAATCTATGTGGCATTTCGATTGATTTTTACACCTGGTCTAAAAACCAGTGGGAGTAATCATCAAAAGAAACCAACATGGACAAAAACGTACCTTCAGAACATCTGGTTGAGTGAGACGATACTCAGAGTCAAGTAATTGACTCTAAGAGAAGCACTCTCAATAGAAGATGAAATCCGAAAGGATACTGCATAATGTAAGTCGTTAGTTGAGCGCGTGTGGATCACCGGTACACTAATGGGGACTTACAAAGAGTATGCCAGTATAAAGGTACGTGGGCCCGGGATAACGCCATGAGCATCTCGCAAGAAAGGATATTCAGATTCTCAAAATATGCCGAAGGATTGGATTTTGAGAAAGGGCTGAAAGATATCCATTAAGATGTCAGAAAGGTTTGGATTCTCAAAATGTGCCATACGCTCTGGATTTTGTGAATAGTCCATAACCATGTCAAAGCCAGTGGGAGTGTCGCTGTTATCTATCTCCATATGTGTGTTACATACTGCTTCTAGGAAACGTCTCTTTTCATTACAAAGTGTAACGACTTGGTGTTAAGAGACGGATCGCTATGAAAGACTTAATAAAGATACGGAATGCTCAGGTGGTTACAAACGTCTATGAGATAGATCGAAACTCTGCCAAGATGATCTTGATGAGACTCAAGATGCATAGCTCAGGAAAGGAGTTTCATGTCATTGCAAAGTGTGATGATTTGGCATGAGAGATATAAAAGGTGCAACATACTCACATAATCCATTGACATATATCAAATATATGTTCTCATCAATATTGACCTGGCCATAGTAAGCATGATCTTGATAAGATTCAAGATGCATGGAAAAGAGTCTCCGAAAAGGAAATAGTTATTGAAAGTCGTGACACAAGGATTGCAACTAATCCTATGATTCCAAAGGAGTTTAGAATAGGACTAGATCGAATCCAACAAGTTTCTTGGATCGATCAGAAGTGTCATGAACATGTCTTGATGACTTAATGCTTAGAGCATAGTGAGTTAGATTCAGGATATGACCTGGCTAGGAATACTTAATGGATTTTGTACATACGTGAAAAATCATTGAAAAATGATTGGGGTGAATGTTGATAACAATTCGAAAAGAGTTTTCAAATAAGGATTTTGTAACGACCCAAAAATCTCGAATTTATATTCGAGAAAATACGTAAGGAAAAGATCAAAAATATTTTGAAAGTTTTAAAATAATTTACTTAGAAATGTGGTAAAATACCAAAAGTTTGGAGAAAGATGATGAAAAAGGGCAAAATGGTCATTTGACATCCAAAGGACTTTTAAGTAAGGAAAAATATGATTTTTGGAGCTAGTATGTAATGAAATAAAAATTTTGACACCAAATAATGGTGATAAGTATTTGAAAGTTAATTCTAGTAAAAAGGGTAATTTGGTCAATTTGCCATAAAAGGGTAATTTGGACACTAGACCATGTGAAGGACCAAATATGTAAAAATATTGTTTACTTGTGGCAAAAATATAAGAAAAGAAGGTTTTATGTGATAAAAATTGATTATAGTGGTCAAAGTCCAAGGAATGAAAGTTCAGGGACTAAAATTGAAAATATGGAAAATATAAAAATGAGAAAATATCTCATTAATCAACATAAAACTCAGAAGAGAGTTCTAGAGGTTACGGGAGAGAGCTTGAAGATCCAATTTCTGCAAACTTACAAGATCGAAGCAAGAATTGAAGTTTCAAAGGTTAGTAATCAAGGTTCTAACTTCAATTTTTGAGTTGGTTCTTCACGGGATGAACTAAAATCTCATTTTCAGTCATGATTCCAAGTGATTAACATGGTTCTTATGTTCTGCACATGATGGTGTGTTAAGAACATACCAATTAATCCAAGAGTTTTGTTGATTTCGTGGATTTGGGGATTCTTGGTTCAAGAACCCTAATTTCTACATTTTGGGATTTGGAATGATTTCATGGATTAAAACTTGTTATAAACCGAAGGTTTTAGTCATGGAATGATTCCATAAGTATTAAGTCAAGTATCAAGTTCTTAACAAGCCAAATCAAAAAGTTATAGTGTAAAAATCGGACTGCTACAGTGCAAAAACGAAGCAAGAAGAAGTTGCCCAGAAAGAGCACGGGTCGTGCTCATTTGGCACGAGTCGTGCTCCCTCTGCACTTCAAAGTAGGTTGTCATTTAATGCATGCACGAGTCGTGCTCCCTCAAGGCTTAATTTTGCACGAGTCGTGTGTTTAATCAGGGGCTTTTAAAGTTTGAAATTGATGCTAGACATGTCCAAATGACTTCAAACTTTAACTACAAGTCCATGATGGTTTGAAAAGTCATGGAAAATTATTAAACCGGGAATACGACCTCTCGAGGGTACTATAGCAGTGTACGTATTGAATACGACTCATATAAAGCTAAATATTCAAAAGTTATATTATTGTTATGACCAAGATAGAATTATAAGGACTCTAATGAGTTATAGAGTCAGTTAGCAGGAATGTTAATGTATAACATGTTAAATCTAGGTCTATGCCAAGTGATTTGGATCAAGAGTATAAATACAAGGAACGTGTAGGCAATCTTCTAGCAACACATGAGGTGAGTACATGCAGTATTTTTACCCATTCTGGGGTATATGGCAAGTAAGTATTTTCAAGATTTCTTATAAAATTTCTATATGTGAAATTATATGCAAGAGTATTATTTCTAATCTGTTATGAAAGTATAATACTATATTTGAAAGTATGTTTTGGTCTATGAACCAATTATGTGAAAGTATATTTTGAATACAAGTTATACATGTTTGGAAGTATGGATAGGCATATAGCCACAATATGTTTAAGAAGTATGTTTTGGTTACAAACTGTATATGTTTTCAAGAATGAAAGGGCATATAGCCATAAGATGTTGGAAAGTATGTTTTGGCATAAAGCTTAGCATGTTAGAAAAATATGTTTTAAACATATGATTATTATGTGATGAAAGCTATATTTGGCATCTAGCCATAAAGACATAAAATGATGTAGTTTGGCACCTAGCCACAAGTTATATGTATATGAGAAATGTTCAAGCAAGCAGCAAGTATTTTGTATGACTGGTAATTGTAGCAAGCAGCGTTAGTAAGGGAACTATGTTCCAACCTACCCGGGTTAGGTAAGGGGTCTACTGGGGAAAAAGCCCCATCGCGAAGTAGATTGCCTCAGCACTTCTATGGTGAGGATTGATCCGTTCTTTCTAGCCATAGAGACTTGGGGTATCACCTATGGTGATTAAAGCCCTAAGTATAAAAATCCAGCAAGCTTATAAAACCAGTCTAAGAAAGAAGTTATTTTTTTGTAAAGTATGTTATGAAGTGATTTTGAAAAGTAAAGAGTTATAGTATGTTACTACTATAAAGTTTTGAAAGATGTTATTTTTGTAAAGTATGTCATGAAATGATTTCGAGAAGTAAAGAGTTATAGTATATTATTAATATGAAGTTTTGACAGAAGTTTTATGTTTTAAATTTACAAAAAAGTTGGAAAAAGAAATTAAAGGTTTGAGTCTAAAACTCATGTAACTCACGAGACATTATTGTCTTACGTATTTTATGTTTTGCCATGTATTCCAGGTTAAATGCTATACTATAATTTGATGAAGTTTAGCTGGAGTTGAGCCCACATAGCTCCTATCTTGGACTAAAGGTTTAATCCTTTCTTGCTTACTATGGTTAGTTTTGGTATGGATTTGTAACACCCACTGTTTTTAAACATGTAAATGATCGGATTTTGATAAACTGTATTTTTGTATTCATGTATTTATACGAAAAACCATAGTATTTGAAAACAGTAGAAATGGGGTGTCACAAGTTGGTATCAGAGCCATAGTTTAAGCGAATTAGGATTGGCTTGTTCCACTCCTAGGCTTAAACTCATGCTATAGAAATGATAGTTTATGAAAGTATGCTATATGATGTCTTAAATGATTAAGACATTATGCATTATTTAAAATATGTAGATATAACACTAAGAAGTGTTAAGCTAACGTTTAAAGTGAGCAAAAAAAAAATCTGATCGTTAGGAAAATTATATGATATTTTCCGTAACCGTCTAAATTTATTAAAGACTATGTTTATAAAGTAGTGAGATTTCTAGTAGTGATCACCATGTACTTATAATGGTGTTATATGTTAAGGGAACCAGTGTCCCATGAGACCTAGTAGTAACAGCATAATCAATATGTATAGGTGATTATGGTAATATGGGCCCGTATTATCATAATCACAGGATATGTATTGAAACTGGTGGAATCGCAAAGGAATTATGGCATTCTGGTGGGTAAGATTTGTGAAAAGAGTAGTAAGAATAACATAGGAATTGTACGCCTTTGTAACAAGAACAAAAAAAAGATTATAAGTAATAAAAGTTAATGCGATGAATATATACCACTTATTATGGTAAAGTAAAAGAGATAATGTGATAATTAATATTTGTTTAGACAGATTGAAAGATATTAAAGTATATGCCTGTCGAGGCGAGAGAAAGTATGAATAAGAGCAATTTAAAGAGGAATTATGGGTCTTGATTACCTATATAAGAGTTGTAAGACTCTTACATGAAGAATGAAAATTTTAAGCAGAGTATAATGATAGTACATAAATTTGTAAAAAAAAATAAAAGAGTGGTAAAGAAGAGTTTAATGCAAGCAGGTGGTGTGCCTTGGGCATGACCATTAAATTTCAAATTTTCTTTAAAAGATGTATGAATAGTAAATATATAAAGGAAGCAGAATATCGTTGTAAGACGATAAGATTAAAACTATGAGAAAAGCTAAAAATAGAAGATGACAATGATAGCAGAGAGTGGAAGACTAACTGCCGGGGTTGAACAAAGAAGATAAATGAAAGTGTCCAAAGATGGACAATTGAAGAAGTTATAAGTACAGTGCTATAATGAGTAATAAAAACAAAGTAAGCTTACCCAAATGGGGAAAAGAATGATGAATGGTAAATTGTTAAAGATTATGATATTTTAAGTAAAATGTATTAATGTAATGTGATAAAATGAATGTGAATCGAGAAATAAAGGTTGAATGCCTAAATAAATCTTAGGCAAGAAATTAAAGGTGAAACAAATGATGATAAGATAGTGGTTGCCACGAATTAAGTTCCGCAACCAAATGAATGAAATAAAAGAAGAAATAAAAGTAATGAAAGAGCATAATGATGTATGATAATGGAAGAAAACCAAAAGCATGTGAGCAAAATGACTAAGGGTCATAAATGATATGAAGTAAAGAAAAATAGTAAATATCTAAACAAGTAGTAGACGAAGAATTAAAGATAATGTAAGAACTATGATAAACAGACAGGAAGTTACTACTTCCGAATGGGAATAATGGCTAAAAGTCTCCAAAGATTTTGAGAAATGATTAGTACATGGCTGGTAACCATGAAATACAAAGAAATGTATATATGTATATACGTGCTTATAAATGTAAAAGCATGAGTAAGTTTTGGGATATATATATAGAAATAATGTATAAAAGTATAAAAGTGGTTATGAAATAGGTATTCTAATTAGAATACTATAAAGTATGAAGCAAAAGAGTAAAATAATGTATTGGGCAAATTGCCTCGAAATACAAAAGAACGAAAGATGATGAGAAAATCAAGGGCAGTTGTGTATCACCTAGAGATACATAAAAAGGAAGTTTTATAAGAAATATGAAATATATAATGTTGTAAAGATATATATATATATATATATATATATATATATATATATATATATATATATATATATATATATATATATATATATATATATATATATATATATATATATATATATATATATATAGTGTAAAGAAGTGGAGTTTAAATGAAAGAATAACATAATGTGTTAGGCATGTAGCCTTATAACACATAATAGAAATGGTAAAAGATGTAAAGCTAAGAAAAATATTTTGTTGGCATTAGCTACAACAGGTAAAGAGTAACGAATGATAATGGTGATTGAGGGTTATGTCAAGAATTCGTCATGGGACGAAAATGTTAAAAATACCTAGTTGAGTTCTTAAACCAAAAGAGAACCAAGTATATATATATGTGCATATTATACAACTAAGAACTTGTAAGTATATGTCAAGAAGTTAATGAATGTGGTTTATGAAACATAAATACACCACAAGATAGTAATATTATGAAAAGTGTAGTAAGTATGGAAATATGGATTATTGTATGCAACATGTATGAAGCCCCATAAGTGAATTGAAGAAAAACAAAATTTGAATTAATCATGGTAAATAATTTATATACCGTGAGGAAAGAATAAGCTAAAGATCAGGTGCTAAACTAAGCACTAATGTGAGAGATAAAAATTGACAAAGAAGTACTAAAACGTAAATAATAATATGAGAATGGCACACGGAGTACCCAAGAAGATGAAAAATTGTACTAGAGATGATACCATTAAGTATGATGAGTAAATGAGGATGAAATCTCATAAATAATAAAGGAAGATGAAAGAAATATCTAAGTTGATTATATGTTGAATATGAAAGTAATACAAGAAAAGAATGATATAAGACAAGTATTAGAGAAGGTAATACATATGATGTACAGGAAACGAGTAAGAAGTATGTGAAAAAAAAAATGATTTTTCTTAAAAGCGTGAAATAAGAAGGAAGTTGACTGAAATAATTGAACAACTTCAATAGTAAAACTGTACAAGTTTATAAGGTTAAATATGGTGTATTATACATAGAAAGAAAGTTAATGATGTCTAATTGTTAAAATAAAAAGCGGTATGTTGTTTCGATTCTTCTAGAGTAAGTTATGCAGATTTTTATGAAAATATATTGTTTTGACAGCTTCCGTCCCAAACAGAAAAGTAAGGATGTGAAATAAAACAAAAAAGGAATGCATTCCTTATGAGTGGTAATAAGTCGAGAATTGATAGAGGATGTAAAGAATAATAAAGTGAAGTTTAAAAGATCTAAAGAACAACTATGTAAAAATAAGAAGTTGTAAAACCTCTAAAAAGAAAGAAGAAGTTATGTTCGAGTAAAATGTCCATTAAGGGACAAAATTTATACAAGGAAAAGATTTTGTGTAATTATGAATTTGTATAAATATGAAACATATATAATTATGTTTGATGGTATTTGGAATCTTTATAAGTAAAGAATGCTGTGAGTATAATCTCATATGTTTTCGTAAAGATATGAGAAGAATTATAAAGTAGATTGCTATTTATGATAAAAAGTATGGAAGTATGAAACTATTTTGTAAAATGAGTTTTACTAAGAGATTGTATATAAATGAAATGAGGTAGAAAGGAAAGTAAGTAGAATGTAGAGTATGAAATATGAATGAATGACTAAATGGTTGAGAAAACAGATAAAAATAACCGAAAGGGGTATTTTGGTCATTTAATAAAAGTAATGTATTTGTTCTTATAAGTATTATGAATAGTATAAGGAAAAGAAAGTAAAATGACCAAAATGATATTTTGGTTAACCGGGAAGATATAAAGTTTTAAAGAGATTATGTTAATCCTCTATAAAGGATTTAAAACAGGAACCGTTAAGAGCTGATTAAAGAATCAAAAGCAACCAAAGAAGGAAAGATTAAAAGATAAAATAATGAAGAATATGAGTATGGGTTGATAAAAGAAAGTATATACTAAGAACCAAATTTGAGCTGAGAGTCTTTGAAGAAGAGGAAGAAATGATCCCTTAAATTAATAGTCGGGTGATGATTCCGAGGACGGAATCCCAATAAGAGGGAGGTAGTTGTAACGATCCAAAAATCTCGAATTTATATTCGAGAAAATACGTAAGGAAAAGATCAAAAATATTTTGAAAGTTTTAAAATAATTTACTTAGAAATGTGGTAAAATACCAAAAGTTTGGAGAAAGATGATGAAAAAGGGCAAAATGGTCATTTGACATCCAAATGACTTTTAAGTAAGGAAAAATATGATTTTTGGAGCTAATATGTAATGAAATAAAAATTTTGACACCAAATAATGGTGATAAGTATTTGAAAGTTAATTCTAGTAAAAAGGGTAATTTGGTCAATTTGCCATAAAAGGGTAATTTGGACACTAGACCATGTGAAGGACCAAATATGTAAAAATATTGTTTACTTGTGGCAAAAATATAAGAAAAGAAGGTTTTATGTGATAAAAATTGATTATAGTGGTCAAAGTCCAAGGAATGAAAGTTCAGGGACTAAAATTGAAAATATGGAAAATATAAAAATGAGAAAATATCTCATTAATCAACATAAAACTCAGAAGAGAGTTCTAGAGGTTACGGGAGAGAGCTTGAAGATCCAATTTCTGCAAACTTACAAGATCGAAGCAAGAATTGAAGTTTCAAAGGTTAGTAATCAGGGTTCTAACTTCAATTTTTGAGTTGGTTCTTCACGGGATGAACTAAAATCTCATTTTCAGTCATGATTCCAAGTGATTAACATGGTTCTTATGTTCTGCACATGATGGTGTGTTAAGAACATACCAATTAATCCAAGAGTTTTGTTGATTTCGTGGATTTGGGGATTCTTGGTTCAAGAACCCTAATTTCTACATTTTGGGATTTGGAATGATTTCATGGATTAAAACTTGTTATAAACCGAAGGTTTTAGTCATGGAATGATTCCATAAGTATTAAGTCAAGTATCAAGTTCTTAACAAGCCAAATCAAAAAGTTATAGTGTAAAAATCGGACTGCTACAGTGCAAAAACGAAGCAAGAAGAAGTTGCCCAGAAAGAGCACGGGTCGTGCTCATTTGGCACGAGTCGTGCTCCCTCTGCACTTCAAAGTAGGTTGTCATTTAATGCATGCACGAGTCGTGCTCCCTCAAGGCTTAATTTTGCACGAGTCGTGTGTTTAATCAGGGGCTTTTAAAGTTTGAAATTGATGCTAGACATGTCCAAATGACTTCAAACTTTAACTACAAGTCCATGATGGTTTGAAAAGTCATGGAAAATTATTAAACCGGGAATACGACCTCTCGAGGGTACTATAGCAGTGTACGTATTGAATACGACTCATATAAAGCTAAATATTCAAAAGTTATATTATTGTTATGACCAAGATAGAATTATAAGGACTCTAATGAGTTATAGAGTCAGTTAGCAGGAATGTTAATGTATAACATGTTAAATCTAGGTCTATGCCAAGTGATTTGGATCAAGAGTATAAATACAAGGAACGTGTAGGCAATCTTCTAGCAACACATGAGGTGAGTACATGCAGTATTTTTACCCATTCTGGGGTATATGGCAAGTAAGTATTTTCAAGATTTCTTATAAAATTTCTATATGTGAAATTATATGCAAGAGTATTATTTCTAATCTGTTATGAAAGTATAATACTATATTTGAAAGTATGTTTTGGTCTATGAACCAATTATGTGAAAGTATATTTTGAATACAAGTTATACATGTTTGGAAGTATGGATAGGCATATAGCCACAATATGTTTAAGAAGTATGTTTTGGTTACAAACTGTATATGTTTTCAAGAATGAAAGGGCATATAGCCATAAGATGTTGGAAAGTATGTTTTGGCATAAAGCTTAGCATGTTAGAAAAATATGTTTTAAACATATGATTATTATGTGATGAAAGCTATATTTGGCATCTAGCCATAAAGACATAAAATGATGTAGTTTGGCACCTAGCCACAAGTTATATGTATATGAGAAATGTTCAAGCAAGCAGCAAGTATTTTGTATGACTGGTAATTGTAGCAAGCAGCGTTAGTAAGGGAACTATGTTCCAACCTACCCGGGTTAGGTAAGGGGTCTACTGGGGAAAAAGCCCCATCGCGAAGTAGATTGCCTCAGCACTTCTATGGTGAGGATTGATCCGTTCTTTCTAGCCATAGAGACTTGGGGTATCACCTATGGTGATTAAAGCCCTAAGTATAAAAATCCAGCAAGCTTATAAAACCAGTCTAAGAAAGAAGTTATTTTTTTGTAAAGTATGTTATGAAGTGATTTTGAAAAGTAAAGAGTTATAGTATGTTACTACTATAAAGTTTTGAAAGATGTTATTTTTGTAAAGTATGTCATGAAATGATTTCGAGAAGTAAAGAGTTATAGTATATTATTAATATGAAGTTTTGATAGAAGTTTTATGTTATAAATTTACAAAAAAGTTGGAAAAAGAAATTAAAGGTTTGAGTCTAAAACTCATGTAACTCACGAGACATTATTGTCTTACGTATTTTATGTTTTGCCATGTATTCCAGGTTAAATGCTATACTATAATTTGATGAAGTTTAGCTGGAGTTGAGCCCACATAGCTCCTATCTTGGACTAAAGGTTTAATCCTTTCTTGCTTACTATGGTTAGTTTTGGTATGGATTTGTAACACCCACTGTTTTTAAACATGTAAATGATCGGATTTTGATAAACTGTATTTTTGTATTCATGTATTTATACAAAAAACCATAGTATTTGAAAACAGTAGAAATGGGGTGTCACAGATTTAATGGTTAAAGAATTTCGTTGGCATTCCGATGGAGCGCGTGTGGCTCACCGGCACATCGTAACACCTTGAAATAGTCTTAGGGTGCAGTCATGTGAACTAAAGATCCCGAGAACCATGGAAAGTCACAGTACATAAAATGGAGTTGTTAGTAAGAATGACAGTATGACCAAAATTGAAATATCATCGGAAGGATATCCGATTGGATAAAGTGTATAAATGTATAACATTTGAATACATGGAAAGAGTAAAAGGTCAAGTAGACATAGATAATTAACACGAATTAAAAAGTTTAAAAGGAATCTAGAAACCGATAATAGTTTTATATAAAATCCGACTTGGTGATTACCTTGTGGAGACTTGGTAATTAGGTAAGAGTAGCCACCAGTCAGATTTTATGTTTCAATTTTGCATGTTTCACTTCCCAAATAATTTGATTATTCAAAAGTCCACAATCGCTCATACTTTTCGGGAGTAAGTATGAACGAAGATTGTCGTGAATTGGTTTGTAGATTGTCTAAGAAGTTAGACATTGTAGTAAGACTGCTACAACGTTCATGAGTACTTAGAAATAGAGATTTGAGTATTGGATAAACCCGCGCTCAATAGATTGCTTCATGGATTACATCACGAGCAATGTTGAGATGATAATATCTTATGATCTTAAAGCGGAGACATATGAGTTGAAATTTACGAGTCGGTTGTGCATTGACAATGCGTAAACGCATCGGTAACTCGATGTTATAAAACGTATTGTTGTGTGCGATTTGGATAAGTAAAAGACACAAGCATATGAGTCGAAGCTTATTCGTTCCTTGACCCTAATAGGAAACAGATATCTGTAGGCCTCTCAATGATTTTGAAGTTGACTAAAGTGCTGGCCAGCCGGGACTAATTTGATGTGTTCAATTAGAAGTCTTAAAGTCATAAGCAGAATCGGAGATCGGGAAACAGAGTATCGGACAAAGATTGATCTCAATCCATGTCTCGTGTCTGAAAATATCTTGTTGGACGAAAGATCATATGATCACTTATCTATGGACAGAACTGACTGGGTCAGAGTTCGGCAGTAGTTTCTTGGAAGCTGCAGGTTGTTTATTAATCAGAAGATAAATTAAAGTCATAGACTTATCCAAGTGGGAGACTGTTGGATTTGGTGTCTAAGCCATGACTTTATATTTATATTTATCTTGTTAATTGAAGCAAAGACCATTTGGGTTGCCCTCATAGCTAGAGGTTAGGATAGAGTTCAGTAGAGTAAAAGGTTGCTTTATTAATTGTTTAATAAATCAATAGAATTAATCAAATGGTTTATTAATATATTTAAGTGTTGATATATTAATTAGAAACTATAATAATTAATTAAGATTTAATCTAGAATTAATTGGATTTAATTCAGTGATTAAATTAATTAATTAAAAGTGCAGGGACTGGTTTGTATTTATTTAATAGTTGAATAAACAACTGGCCAGTGGACAGGGGCCAAAAGTGGCGCCAACTATGGAGGCTTCTCCATAGGTGGCGAAACCCTATTAGGGTTTAGAAAATGCTTGGTCCATTTAGTCAGCAGGTTTGCCCATTTGGAGGTTCCTTAGGGTTTCAGCTGTAACCCTTGGAGGCTATAAAAGGAGGCACCTGGCTACCCTAAAACCTGCGCCATCTTTGAACCAAGATTACTCTGCTGGATTGTCTTCTCCATTGCTTTGGGTGTGACACCATTTGAGGCAGGACACTTGTGCTGCTAGCTTCAAGGATCATAAGATCAAAATGTTGATTTTTCTCAGTTTTGATCTTTAGAAATAACTGTTCCCTTTAGGTTTTAGTTTATTATCTTCATAGAAGAAAACATAGATCATATTAGGGTTGTATGTGAACCATAGGAATTATTTGTTCATTGATTGCATAGAAAAACCTTCACAAATATCATGTAAGCCAATCATAATAATCGACAAGTATATATGTATGCCAAATTACCCCAAAACAGATCTCATTAGCCCCTTGAAAGCCCCATAGGCTATAATGATACAACTTGCAAGAGACTAAAAGTTTATGCATAATATTGGGCATCGCCACGATGTTGGACCAACGTTGCCACCAATAACAACTAAGCTGCCTCTATGATCGTGATGCTCAACAAATACAATCACTAGACACCCAACGTCAGTAACTTTCATGTACTCTTATAATATGAAAAGCAAAAAAGATCTTGCAATCAATAACGACAATCAAACCGTCCAAAATATTTTACAATGTGTTAATAACAATTATATTTTAAAATCACATCAAATTGAACCGGACAAACCCAAAAAGTTGGTAAGTTACCAGTTTATTATATATCCCATGGTTAGGAAAGAAGTGATGCAATGTAGCATAATTTACGATTATTCATTATTTATTCATTCTTTATGAAGAATAATTTCATATTCAAAACTATATCTGTGTTTTCTAATGTTATAAAAAATTAATAAGAAAGCTCTATCATAATATAAAGTATTTTATAGGCGCTTTTGAAAAAGACAAGCCTTAAATATTCATATATATATATATATATATATATATATATATATATATATATATATATATATATATATATATATATATATATATATATATATATATATATATATATATATATATATATATATATATATATATATATATATATATATATATATATATATAAAGAAACGAGTCAACTAAATTAAAGGTCAATCAAAATTTATTAATGTTATTATTTTCTTAAGAAAATTAAATCTAAATTTTAATAATATTTTTGGCTTAATTATATACATTAACTATTTATAAACTTTAAAACATATAAATAGAATAAAATGTTTGTCAATTGATTTGACCTTACTTATTATGACAAAAAATAAAAGGTCAATGACTTAAGATTATAATTTACTTTTTAAAATGTTTATATTTAGGTAATAATGGTTTTTTTTTTTCACATTTATTCATTTAACTTGTTATATCTGTTAAAAAAAATGTAATATGACCGGCCGGTGGGGGTTTTTCCGGACATATTATATTTTTTTGAACATGTATAACAAGTAAAATTGGTAAATGTGAACAAAAAACATTGTTACCTAAATATGAAATTCTACTTTCAACTTATGAGACGCACAAAATATTCAAATTTAGATAACAATGTTTTTTTTCACATTTAACCATTTAACTTGTTATATTTGTTAAAAAAAGGGTAATATGACCGGGAAAACTCTACCAGCCGGTCATATTACTTTTTTTTTAAATATGTAATAACAAATTAAATGGATAAATATAAACAAATTTTTTTTTTAAAAAATAAATTACCTCTCAAATCATTAACCAAAAAACAAATTGTAAATTGTACCATATCAAATCAAGGGCCTAGGTAAAACGGTTTTAAAATTCAATACATGAGAGTCTAATTTCGAGTACTAACAATATTATTGATGTATCATAATCAAATTCTTTCACTCCTTAAAATCCAATTGCAAGGCTAACCTGACTTGTCACGAATCGCGTTCCAGAATCAAAATTTTTATGTTACTCAATTATTTGATTTGTACGGATTGTTACCTCTAAATTTTTTGTTTTGGCCAGAAATAATTCCAATAAGTAAATGACAATAAAAATGCGAGGTAAATCGACTAAATATTTGTTCAATATACATACGAGCTATTTAGGTATTCAACAAATAGAAAAAAAAAATATATCAATTAACTAATTATCAAGGTAAAGGCAAACCGACATTTATTATATTAATGCAACTTGTTTCATAGGAACAAATCAAAAGGAATGGCAACACTCCGATTACGACTTGAACATTTTTCTAATGAAAATCAAAGCGTTTGCAATATATATATATATATATATATATATATATATATATATATATATATATATATATATATATATATATATATATATATATATATATATATATATATATATATATATATATATATATATATATATATATATATATAAATGAGGACACCAAAACAGTTGAGAACGCGAGGACATCTGAACCAATCATTTTGTAGGAATATAAGTTGAATTTTACAGTGCATCTAAATTTTAATCATCAGGTAATTAACTAATTCCTAAGATAGTAAATGTAATCTAAATTAATGATTTTTTCTCCAATTTTTGGAATATATAAATTGTATTTTTTTAATTATAAAAAATAATAAAATTATCATTTAATATGACTTTTTAATATTTTTTATTTTTTATCAATTAATCGTAATATTTGTAATCATAGATGGATAAACATAATTTTAATCAGAAATTAATACGGCTGTAATCATAAATGAATATAAAACAATTTAGAGAAAAATAATTCAATACTTTATAAATGTATATACATCTATTCATAAATGAATACTACAACAAAAGAAAAATACAATGTCATAATTAGCTATTTTTAATAATCATAAATGAATACAACACAACACAAAGAAATCACCCCCAATCATCTTCTAGGTTTGCTTGTGTTTGCTCCTTCTTGTGCGTATACCACTTTGTGCAATCTATAAAATTTTGAGAATCAAGTTCCTAATGTGGCTCAACCTGATACAACTGCCTATATAACCATCAATCAATAACATATATAATCATTAATGAATACAACTGAAAGTTATACATCAATAAATATAATCATCAATAAATAACACACATAATCATTAATGGAGATGTTACACTTCGGACGTCCTTGGGCACGAAATGGACTTTGAAGGATGTCAAGTTCATTCTAGGTCTAAAAAGGATGTTGATATCGGTGGGGCAATTGGATGACGAAGGGCACAATGTTGAGTTTGGCAACCATCAGTGGAAAGTAACGAAGGGGAGCATGTGTATTGCTTGTGGTCATAAGCGAGGATCCTTGTACATGGTGGAGGATTCCTCGGACAAGATTAATATTGCAGAAGAAGATCAGAAGACCTCTACTCTGTAGCACCAAAGGCTTGGTCACATGAGCGAAAAGTGGATGAAGATGTTGGCTGCGAAGGGCAAGATCCCAGATGTTAAGGCTACTGTCGAAGAATTATGTAAGTCCTGCGTACTTGGTAAACAGAAAAAGGTCACCTTCTCCAAGGTGGGTCAAGCTCTGAAGGCTACGAAACTCGAGCTTGTTCATTCTGACGTCTATGGACCAACCTCTGTATCTTTGGTCAGAGGATCTCGTTTCTACGTTACATTCAATGATGACTCAACCAGGAAGGTATGGGTTTACTTCCTGAAGAATAAATCGAAAGTGTTTGCCACCTTCAGGAGGTAGAGAGCTGCTGTAGCGACCGATACAGGTCTCAAGGTAAATGCCTTAAGTCCGACAATGGGGGAGATTACAACAGTAGAGAATTCGTTGATTATTTTGCTGAGCACGGGATCCAGATGTTGAAGAGGGTCCGAGAAACCCCTCAGCAGAATGAAATAGCGAAGCAGATGAACATAACTCTGAATGAGAGGGCAAAGAGCATGAGGCTGCATGTTGGGATCCTTAAGATGTTCTAGGCAGACGTCTTGAATACCGCAACTTACTTAATCAACCGAGGAATGGCAAGGTCATGAGGTTTCCCTCAAACACTTAAGAGTCTTTGGATACGTCTCATATGTCAAGACAAAGGACAGTGAGAGAGACAAGCTAGAGGCCAAGTGGAAGAAGTGCTTCTTTATTGGGTATGGTGTGGACAGCATGGGATGCCGATGTTGGGATCGCCAAAGCAGAAGGGTTATCAGAAGTCGGGACGTGATATTCAACGAGAATGCCATGTCTAAAGACACTCTTTCAGGTACTGACCGAAGCAAGCCATATGAAGAAAATGAGCATATAGTGTTTAAAGGGTCATCCGAAGATGATCATGCGAAGTCTTCCGGAGAATCAAGAATCAAGGCGAATACGAGGAACCAGGGAGAGTGAGATGAAATCTCATTGGTTACAACTTGGTAGACAGAAGAATCAAGTTCTGATTAGTCTCCAAGTGGGAGATTGTTGAGTATGCGAATCCTAATCCGAGCCGAGGAGTCACTATGACCAAAGAAGATTAGTTGTCCAGAAGCAACCAAACCGAGGCTAGGAATGCCAGTATGGTTGTAGTTGTGCTTCGTCCGGATCAGTTTCTTCGTAAGAGATTATGAGCACTGCTTCGGATGATCATGCGATGCGAAGCGAAAATCGATCAGTTGTAAAGTGAGTATCACGAGTCTGTGGTAATCCCCATTGTCTTAGGTGTTGTTTGTTTTTTTTGAAAAACCAATTTTTGACCTCTTTTGTTTGCGCCACGCAAACAGCATGCAGACGTTTTACTTAGCAGACTGTTTGTTTTTTTAGAAGACCGCAGATCTAAAAAGGTCTGCGCGCCCTCTTCTTGGCGCAGGCTTGGAACTACATCTTTTTGGGGTCTTCTAACCTCATCTATCCCCAAAATATTACATTCTAACCCTAAAAAATAATAGTTTTTTTTCAACTATATCGTTCGACTTCTACAACAAATGTATCTTCTAATCTAAAAAATAAAAGTTCTTTTTTATACTTGTACTTTCTAATTCTATTTATTTGTTTTTAAAAACATTTTAATTTTTTAACTAATGGTTGTGATTTTCTATCAACATTAGTTTTATGAAGTAAAGATATGGACAATTGTTGGGTTTATGTTTATTCTTTTATAAATGTTATATGTGATATTTTATTTGTATTGTTTTTCTAAATAAATAAAATTTATAACATATGTACTCTTGTGTCTTCTAACTTATTCTAACCAATAATGTCATATTTCTATGGTCTTCATTTATCATATTTATGTTTGGTTTAATTATTTTTCCTTACATAAATAGTACTTATTCTTCTATGGTTTTTAAACAAAATGAAGATAAATTTGTTAAACTTTTAAAAAATTGTCGCAAACTAAAAAAAAGAAATGTTTGCTTTGATTCTTAAATTCTTTAATATCATATAATAGACATATTTTTCTTATAAACCATACTCATAAACCATTTGAAATAATACAAATATATTTTTAATATTACAACTTAGGTTCACAATCTTATGCAAATTATTAGCTTTACAAATTATTTTTTAATCCAACTTTTGTTAATATCATAAATCGAATTCACTCATGTGTCTTACTTAAAAAACAATTTATTTAAATTTCATTTCATTTTCACAACATACCGACTTAAAAAAATAGTCTTCTTCTTGCAAACTGCAGACGTTAGTCCACCTCTTCTTCTGCAGACGTGGTCAGTAGACTGCATACTTTTTACCTTTTCAAAAATAAACAGCACCTTACTCTGGTTTAAGATCATTCGAAGTAAGGCGTCATCCGAACCGAGGAGCAGCCTTCACTCCGATTCGAGGCTTTGCAGTAGATCCTTCTTATAGATCATATGTGTAGATTCGAGATGTTGGTAAAAGGGAGAAGCTACAACAGAAGTGAAGTGTACCTTGGCACAAGTTCCAAGGACAGCGGCTGTCAGAAGATTAGTCTACCACAACACGCTATGAAGAACTGTTGCTATTTGTAGTTGGTCTGCCAAATCATGTTTATTGACTTGTCCCATCAGCTGGCCTATGCAGAAGTCAAAGGCTAGAAGATTTACCATCATCATTCTTAGATTTTGTACCCGGCTATATATATCTCCCCGTAACCAAGAGTGTTAGTGTGTGCGATTATCTTGAGTGTAGAAATATACTTGTAAATTTGTATATCATTCATATAATAAAATCTATCTAGTTCCCAGTAGACGTAGCTTGATCTCACGATCGAGTGAACCACTTATATTTCTATGTGTTGATATTTGCTTGTTAGTTGTTCTTGTATTTCTTGCTAAAACGATTTCTTTGGTCAAGTGCTGACTATCTAGTGTTTGTTTGGCTTACTCTTGATCTTGAGAGGTAGGAAGTTTTCAATCTCGCTTGTTGCTTTCCCAACATCATATGCATGTGTAAGGATGTCATACACAAAGGAAGTTTGGGACACTAAAAGAACAAAGTTGGCGTGAAGGCAACAACTTTAAGAAAACAAGATAGAAGACCTTAATTGGTCATGGAAAATTCAACACACAGACGAGGTTTGTCAAAAAAAAATGAGAGAAGAAAAAGAAGTGGTTAGAATAATGTCATCAACATAGATGTAATGATAGATGACATCACATCCATTGTGGTACATGGAAATAGATATATTAGATTTGCTACTATATAGGTCTAAAGAGTTGAGAAATATCAGAAATGTCAATACCAAATGAAAAGGGTTTTATTGATTCCATAATTATCCTATTTAAATCATTTATGGCATCAAGTTGATGTATATGCCAATCACGAGAGACAATGATGCTAAAAACGATACAAGTCTTGGCTAGTTTGAGAAATAGGCTTAAAGTCTCATCAAATTCCAAAATCTGGCTGCTAAGAGGAGTCTTGGACAACTACATGACCTTTGTAGCAATAAAGGTTTCCTCCTATTTCAAACTTGTATTGATAAAATTAACCATCAAGAGCTAGCAATATAGATACTTAGGGGTAATGAAATAGCACCCCATTTCCTATTGAAAATAAGAGTTGGCATTTTAGATTCCATGACAACTTTCTATTATGGGTTGCATAGAGCCTAAACTGTCGATTTAGGAATAGGGGATGGGTCTGTGGTAATGTAGAGATTAAGGATTTGATGAGTTTAACGAAATCTATCAAAGAACTAGTGCTTATTGGATGAACCAATATATAAGTGGCAAATGATGTTTGACTAGTTATGGAGGCCGTAAATGACACGAGAGGAGGGATCAATGATCGACCCTTCAAAGAAATGAGAATGTAATGATGATATGGTAGTGGTGGTGTGTAGAAAGTGTAGACCCAAGGATGAATCCATAGAGAAGGGGCAGAGTAGATGATAGACATGTTAGTGATGTCATCGAAATCAAAGGCATCATAGTCGGGGGAGTACATTTTTATTTTTTAGTTTGATTTAATTTGTTTTTATCCACTAAGATTCTAAATATTTTAACGTTAACTCTGATAATTTCTCCATCAATTGTTTTTTAGTTTTATTTATATTTACCTCTAATATTATAGATATTACAAATTTAACTCTAATACTTTTCTATCAATTGTTTTTTGGTTTTATTTATCCATTTACCCCCCAATGTTCTAGATATTTTTAGTTTTACCACAATGATTTCTCCGTCAAATTCATTTGTTTGTTTGTTATTATAAACAACATTTATAATCAATATATAGAGCTTTTTAAAAGATTTTTTTTTGCCAACCTAGCGGTTAAGGCTTTGAGTTATTGCATTATAGGGAGGTATAGGGTTTGACTCCCCCCTCCTTGTTTTCTTAGGCTAAAGGGAATGGATGCCTATGAGACCATCGCCATCGCGTGCCATGTAGGATCCACGTAAGATGCCTACGAAATGGATTTTCTATGCCTATGAAATGGAATGGATGCCTATGAA
This sequence comes from Cichorium intybus, assembly GCA_023525715.1. Taxonomy (NCBI): domain Eukaryota; kingdom Viridiplantae; phylum Streptophyta; class Magnoliopsida; order Asterales; family Asteraceae; genus Cichorium; species Cichorium intybus. The sequence goes on from CM042009.1 coordinate 137,895,125, forward strand.
ACCTTTTTTTTTCCTTTTTGTTTTTTTTTAATTGTCACATTTAATTTTAAAATAAACAAAACTAAAATTTAAATAAACAAAACTAAAAATAAAACATTTCATTTCACATAAAAACTTTAAAAAAACGACATACGACGGATAATTTAAAACCTACAAATTTAAAAAAACGACACATGATACGGATAATTTTAAACCTACGAAATTTAAAAAACGACACATCCAACGCAAACCCGTTTCACCTCCATCCTACAAATTATATTTTTCCTTGATACCCCGCTTCACCTTCATCGCCGCTTCATACATGTCACCCGACAAATGACTAACGTCGGCAAACAACAATTTCATGTCGGATCGGCGCTCTTTGTCCGCATTCACAACCTTCGAGTATTCGATGTGTTCTTTTAAAGTTGTACGCAAACCCGAAAACTCCGTCCTTATTTGTTGAATCTCGTTGGAACCACATGTAACAGACGAGTGTAAAGACGCCGCTTTTCCCTTGCCTTTCCGCTTCGCGACATCTCGACCCATCGGACGAGTTGGTGGTTCAACCTCAAGTATGTCGTCGTTATCATCGTTGAGATCCACTCCTATATGAGCATCCGATGTATCGTGATACGACCCGCTTTCGTCGGTTTTGCTTCGTTTGTTCTTATTATGGTTTCCGTCCTTCCATTTTTCTTTGTCTTTCACAAGGTTCCAAACGTGCAAAAATTTGAACGGCTTCAACATATCATTTTGGAACATGTAGCTAGCACGTTCCAAAATCGTCGCGTCGCTAGCCCCGCTAGACCATTGCGCCTTCAAATTTTTTACGATCGCGTTGAAATGCAACACCTCCTTATTCATATTCGCCCACTTGGTGGTGCATTGGTCTTGAGTTCGGTAATCATCTCCTAGGTCCATGCCGACTCGAAAACGGTTCGTGACGCGAAACCAAAACTTGTCGTGCCCTTGGTCTTTACCGGTGGATGCGTCCTCCGATATGTCGAGCCACGACCGTGCCAACTCCATCTCCTCCTCGAGAGTCCATAACTTGTTCTTCGCCCTCCCTTGGGGTTTATCGACCGGTGCTTTTGCCTTCCCTTTTCCCTTTTTTTCCGTTGGATCGGCATCTCCTCCGGTTCGCTTTCCGCTTTCTCGACCGGTGCTTTTGCCTTCCCTTTTCCCTTTTTTTTCCGTTGAAGCGGCATCTCCTCCGGTTCGCTTTCCGCTTCCTCGACCGATATGGGTGCGCTTGGGGTTTGTGGAGTTTGTAGAGATGGCGTTTAGTATTGAGTGTTGAATTGTGGAAATGAGGTAAAATTTTGTTGCATCATTTGCAGATTGAATTGTGGAAATGGTTGTTGCGTGGGCATCGGGAATTGGGTGTATAAACTAAACGGATTTGGCGTTTCAAATTGCGGACGGTATGGTGGTGGGGATGACGGATCGAACCCAAAAAAATTCGGGTTTTGGTTGTTTGGGTTTTGAGCCATGTGGATGAAAGAGTAAAAGATATGCAATTTGTTTTGGTTGTGGTTTGCTAAAATCTGTTTTAAACAGAATATATATATATATATATATATATATATATATATATATATATATATATATATATATATATATATATATATATATATATATATATATATATATATATATATATATATATATATATATATATATATATATATATATATATATATATATATATATATATATATATGTATGGTAAAAATTGAAAAAGTTAATTTTTTTTATTGCAACGGATACTTTCCAACGTTCTAATTTGATTTCCAACGGCTCGATTTCAACTACGCGAACATACCGATAGCCGATGCCGCCCATCTATGCCGATAACTCGGTATGGTTGATGCCACCGGCATCGAGTGCTAGTGAGGATACCGACGGCATCGCGTGAGCCATTCCGTTTAGTCTTATATGCGGGTCATTTGACTTACCGGTTTATGATCTAGATCCAACCTCGAGTAAGCCATCCACTTTGTTTTTTTACAGTTTTGGTCAAACTTTTTCTATAATATCAAATTTGCCACATCCAACTTTCTTTCTAGCAATTTTTGGCAGTTTTTTTTTTTTCAAATTTGGCCTAAACCTTTTTTTTTTTCAAAATTTCCCAAATATATTTTTTCTATTTTAGAAAAAGTATTTTTACAACTGTTTTAAAACTTAGATTTTTTTAGAAAATGTAACTTTTATAACCTTTTTACAATTAAATAGGTACATTATGATAACTTTTTTACAACTTAATATTTTAATAACTTTTTTTTTTCAAAATTTTGCAAACATATTTTTTTTTTCCAATTTTTGTTTCTATATGTTTTTTTTAAAACTTAGTTTTTTCATAAAAAATATTATTTTTAATTTAAAACTTAGCTATTTAAGAAATTACATCTTCGATTTTATGCATATGTATAGGCTGGACGGAGCCGATGGAGTGTTTGAGGGGTTTCACGATGGTGGAGAGTCGGAGGGGCTGAGAATGCGGGCTCACAAACCCGATGCAGGTTGAAGGCAAAGAAGGTGATGGGAGGCAGCGAGGTGGATGGGGTTCAGGATTGACGGGAACCACTTCATCCTCCCCGAGTTAGACGGGTAGACGGTTTGAGCAAGGACGACTTTGTCCACCCTTAACACTGTGTGAATAGTATATTTAATATTTTTAACAATACATTTTTATTTTATAATTAATTCAAACTGCTTAATTTATTTTAACCATGACATAAATGTGACAACATATATAACATTTTTATAGCATTGGATGGACATTTAGGAGCATTTTGATAGTCAATTCAAGCCAACCGAAGATTATGGAAGTGTTTTTTCATTTTAGTATTTTTTTTTTGTCTTTTATACATACACAAAACTACCGCTTCAATCAGTGGCGGATATGTATGGTTTCCTGGGGTGGTTTAGGAAACGGCTAAATTTTGTACTCGCAGTGTAATTTTTTTCTAATAGGGTGCAACTTCGCGGGAAAAAAGTGTCACTATTTAATAGGATGCATCTTCGGTGCCACGACTATTGGTAAATTCTGGGTCCGTCCCTGACTTCAATATGCGGGGGACAAAACTTCTAACTATATATAAAATAAAACAAATATTGCAAAATATATTTTTGCAATTAGTGTAAAATCACCTGATTATTTCACACAAAATGAAAATAAAAATAAAATTAACATAAGGATATTCACAAAAATAGCTACATGATTTTGATATATAAAAGGAAATGAACTACGTATGGGTCCTTGCAAAAATAACCATCATTTGAAATAACAATTTCCGATTTAAATAAATATATAATTTGTATTTTCTTATTTTTCATCAAGTATTTTTTAAAAACTCTTGTCCAACATAATTGTTTTTAAATTGTTTAATAATCATCGATTTCAAGAAAATATCATATTTAATAAAATTGTATCGTAATTCGTACCTACTTCATATTTGTTATATATTGTTTAAGTTTTTGTTAGTTTTCGCTATGAAAATTACCTGTCCCTAGCAAAATTAATATTAATAAATAATAGGTATAACAAATAATATGTGAAACAAAAGAAACGTTTTGAAAAGTGTTCGGATAAAGCAAGGGTTAGCTTTAAAAGGTAATCAAAAACTAACATTTGTAAGATATATTTCCAGGCAACTGGAGGGCACTCGACTTTGGGTTCAATCCATTTATAAGTCAACCGTAAGTACCTTACACTTCTAGGCTTTAACTTGAGTAAAGGATCTATCAGAATTCCCTACAAATCTCCCTCCACCCTCTCTCTCTCTCTCTCTCTCACTCTCTCTCTCTCTCTCTCTCTGTTCAGGATTTTTCAGGTACACTTTCTCTCTCTCCACAAAATACGTGTATATGATATCTATGTACTAGATTTTAGCGTATGATAGCTTTAATGGTGCTCATTAACCGTGTTGGAATCTTACTAGATATTGTATATTATGTGGTAGGGGCTTGAATGGAGTTGTGGTCAACAATTTACAGTTGATTAGTTGACTTTTGATGAGAGTTGATTGGAAAAAAGTCAGAAACGTTTCACAGCGTGGAATTCGAGGTTTGAATTTGAATTGAAGCTGGTTCAGCTTGAAGATTAATCAGAATTTGCTCGATACTGAAATTCATTATTATGAGAGCGCATATGTAAGTATTTATGTATTCCTTTTTATGTGTGGTTGAAGTATTTTGGTTAGGTTTTTCGGATTGCTTTCCGCCATATCCGCCATCTGCAGAAATGTAGCTTTAGGTGCTCGAGACACAGAAAACACACACAAGCACAAAAGCATCGGTCTTATTGTATGTAGGTAAATCTTTTCTCACACAAAAGAAGCACATGGAAACGCACAGCCGAGATAGTTGCCGCCCTTGTTCTCTCTCTCTCTCTCTCTCTCTCTCTCTCTCTCTCTCTCTCTCTCTAAATGTATGTGTGTGTATATACATTGATGATGCTATATCATGGGATTCCCCTTTCCATCGGTTCGTTAATTGCTTCAAATCCTGCACAAATCGATGCAACGGGTCAAATATTTGCTTTTGACTCTGTTTTGTATACCCCCAGGGTGAATTAGAACGATGAGTGGGTATAGAAGATAACATAAACAGACACATATATCTATGTATCGATATCTATATGTAGATATAACTAATTCGTCTTCTTGATTGTTTGAAATCTTATCCCAACATATCTATATGCTACGCGTTAGTCTTCAATTGTTCGACTATGATAATGGGGAGAGCTATATGATCAAAAGTAGGATACTTTTTCCTTGAAAAACATCTGCTACAAAAGTTGCCTTTTGTGAATGATAGCGACTTCCATTATCGTCAGATGGGAGTTAATTCTGTCTGTACATGGTCCATAAAGGTCTTATCATATAATTAGTTCAAAATGTTGATCACTCTCATACTTGTGTTTATTTAGGGTATAAAAGAGAACTTTCATATGGTAACTCTTTATTGATTAGCAACCCAAGTACATCTTGTAATGTTGACTCTTTGGTGTTTTCACATAAAATTTCTCTTTTATATATAGTAAGTTTTTAATCTTTCTGTCTTTTTCACTCTCTCTCTCATGAACAGGTCGCTGGAGTAACTTTGTCAGCGTAACTGGGCATGTGCATAAAGTCATAACCACTTTTGAAGGTACAATCTTTTAGGCATTATGCATGTCTGGCCCTGTGGCCATTGCGGACAACCACGTGGAAAGAACACTATCTTTTTCAAACAGGACAAGATCTCTCGATTCTGTGTCATTTCGTAACAATGACGCCACCACAAATGGAGAAACTTCACGCTCTTCAACCGAAACTGTTGCCTTCAGATATGGAGATCTCAAGCTCCCAAATGGCGAATTTTACTCCGGTCATCTTCTTGGAAATGTCCCCGAGGGTTCAGGGACATATGTCTGGTCACGTGGCTGCAAGTATGAGGGCGAATGGAGACGTGGCATGTGGCATGGCTATGGAAAGCTTCATTGGCCATCTGGAGCTCATTACGAAGGAGAATTTTCAGGTGGGTATATGCAAGGTACAGGAACTTACATTCGAGCTGATAAACTAGTGTACAAAGGTCGTTGGCGTCTGAGTAGAAAACACGGATTAGGGTATCAAACTTACCCAAATGGAGATTCATTCGAAGGTTCTTGGATTCAGGGTTCGCCAGATGGACCGGGTAAGTACACGTGGGCAAACGGAAACGAGTATTTAGGGAACATGAAAGGAGGAAAAATGTCAGGGAAAGGTACTTTCACTTGGACAAATGGCGACTCTTATGAAGGTAGCTGGTCAAACGGAGTCATGCATGGTTTTGGTGCGTATACATGGAGTGATGGTGGACGTTATGTAGGAACATGGACACGTGGGTTAAAAGACGGAAAAGGTGCGTTTTATCCAAACGGTTGTAGACTCCCAGCAAGACAAGAACTTTACTTAAAAGCATTAAGAAAAAGAGGACTGTTATCAGACCTTCAAAAAGTCAACCAAGTTTCGCGTATTCAACATGCATCTTCAATCGATATGGGGAACTTTAAAGTCGGCGGTGGAAGAACATCTAGTCGGAATAGTAACGTGTCATTGGAAAGACGATGGAGTCTAGAAGTTGCTATTGAAAAAGTCATGGGAAATGACTTGGCATCTTATATGTCTGATTCGGTTTTAAACGGTGGAGAAGATGATACCAAGACTCCGATTCTTGAAAGAGAATATATGCAAGGAATTTTAATCAGTGAACTTGTTGTCGACAGTAGTTTTAATTCAAACGGTTCCAAAAGAGAAATGAGGAGACAAAGGAAATTAGTCAGAGAAGTGAAAAGACCCGGTGAAGCGATTATTAAAGGTCACAGGAGTTACGATTTAATGCTGAGTTTACAACTCGGGATTCGGTACACAGTCGGGAAAATAACTCCGGTTCAAAAGAGAGAAGTACGGACATCTGATTTTGGGCCGCGAGCTAGCTTCTGGATGCATTTTCCTAAAGAAGGTTCTCAACTTACACCTACTCATCAATCCGAGGATTTTAAGTGGAAGGATTACTGTCCGATGGTTTTCAGGTCTGTTTGTTGTCAATTGTATTGTTTTCAAGCATCTTTTGAAATGAAATCTTAACGTTTTTGTTTTGTACTAGGAACTTGAGAGAGATGTTTAAGATTGATGCTGCTGACTACATGATGTCTATTTGTGGCAATGATGCTCTTAGAGAACTTTCGTCTCCTGGAAAAAGTGGTAGCGTATTTTTCCTCTCTCAAGATGATCGTTTCATGATTAAGACATTAAGGAAGTCTGAAGTACAGGTAAGTATATATACATAATATTTATGATAGAATTGAGTATATGTATGTGGATATTTTATTAGATATATTTCTGATTTCGTATTCATTCATTTGTTACCTTTAATTAATCAGCTATGTTTATGGTTATAGGTCCTGTTGCGGATGCTTCCGGATTATCACCGTCATGTACGGACATACGAAAACACACTGATAACTAAATTTTTCGGTCTCCACAGGATAAAACCATCGAGTGGCCAAAAGGTAACATTACCTTTTTTTTTCATTCATGAGGAACGTTTTAATTGTACATGTTTGACTCGTTAGAGTATGTATATGTAATCCAATTAGACTCATTTATTGGTATAATTATTTCAGTTCCGGTTTGTAGTGATGGGAAATATGTTCTGCACAGAATTAAGAATCCATAGAAGATTTGATTTAAAAGGTTCTTCCCTCGGGCGTTCAGCAGACAATGTTGAAATAGACGAGAACACAATACTCAAAGATCTTGATCTAAACTATTGCTTTTATCTAGAACCTTCTTGGCGTGACGCTCTTCTAGAGTAAGTATTATAGGTCGTTTATTATTATTATTATTATTATTTTACTATCGAGTCTTGTAAGGGAAAAGTGGCAGAATAGGTAATGATGTCTGTCTAGATTAGGTATGTTTCTTTTCTAGATGGCATAAACCGTGTGAATGAAACTTAACTGATCATTTCCCCTTACATTCCAAAAAAAATTTCACAATATTAATCACTTTTAATGTGAGAGGGGTTGGGAGGAAAAAAAGACAAATGGGTAACAATTAGTGTCTTTACACATTAAGCCTTGTTTTTGTACTTAACCCAATAAGTCATTTTAATTGACAGGATTTAGTCCAAAAGAAACAACCATGTATGACTGTCCGAATTAAGTGATTGTCCCCATTAAGCATGTTAAGTAAAAAAAGAAGCAGCCTCTTAGATCTACCAGAATATTATGTAAATAGTAAATCATTAAATATGACCGTATTTGTGTTTTTGTATGCAGACAGATTGAAATCGATAGTAAGTTTCTAGAAGACCAGAATATCATGGATTACAGTCTCTTACTTGGAGTTAATTATCGAGCCCCTCAGCAACTCAAATCTCTAATGTCTTACAACCAAAGTGTAACAGCAGATGGATTGGGAATTGTTGCAGAAGAAGGTGTGCATTTTTTTTATTTTTTTTCCTTTTTAAGTAAAACACTAAAGTTCCTAACCTTTTTTTTCTTATACAATAGAAACTCTAGAAGATGAAATATCACCCCAAGGCCTAGTTTTGGTGCCACGTGGATCTGAAGATGTTAGTGTGGTTGTGGGCCCACATATACGAGGAAGCCGACTACGTTCATCAGCTACTGGCGATGCTGAGGTGGACCTCCTTGTCCCTGGGACAGCAAGGTATTATAAATTACCACAATTCGACCGATTTCGTTAATAATTATGTTTTTGTTTTTTTTTTTTTTTGAAATTTTTGTGTTTTGGTAGGTTACAAATACAGCTTGGAGTGAACATGCCAGCAAGAGCTGAGCTTCTTCCTGGGGTAGAAGAGAAACAAATGTTCCATGAGGTGTATGACGTGGTGCTATACCTGGGTATTATCGATATTTTACAGGAGTACAACATAACAAAGAAGATTGAACATAAATATAAATCATTTCAGTTTGATTCCTTATTGATATCGGCTGTGGACCCCACGTATTACTCGGAACGGTTTCTGCAATTTATTAAGAGGGTATTCCCAAAAAATGTCACGGCCAACTAAAACAGGTTTTGGTTGCAACAATCTTGTTTGCCTTCATCGCCCTTCCAAAATCGTTCAGTAGAGTGATTTTTATATTGAAATTGGAGGGGTAGAAGGGGAATTAGAGAGGTAAAGGTCAAAGGTAGAAAAAGTGAATAATATATGAATTTTTGTTGTATAAAGAATGCTTAGTCAAGAACATGTCTTGTGTTATGTTGCTGGTTGTTTTCCGGTGTTTTGACATTTTCTGAAACCTTTTTTATACGGACAGATTGGTCTGTCTTCTTTCATGCTGATTATGTCTAAATTTTCCATTACTTTTTATGCTGTTGTTTGTTCTTGTTGTATGTGTCATTTAGTTGATAATCCGTAGGGCCTGGATTGTATTAGTTTGCTGAAGAATAGTTCGGTAGCTGAACAAAATCATGCAAATAAAGTAGGTAAAGGGGCGGTTGAAGAAGGATGTAGACAATAAAGTCTGGGTTATACGTTTGATCTTCAACAAGTGGTATGAGTGCCTTCATTGGATCTGGGATTTCAATGAGTAAATTAGGCAATATAATTGGAGATGGCATTGACGAGATCCGATCTTGATAAAATTGATGGGAAGAAAGATTTCTCTTTAAGCACTTCTGGTGCATCACGACAATTTGAGAGGGAGAAGACATGTCATGGAAAAGGCTCATAGTGCAATAATATTCTTCGTGAAATCTCCAAAGAAACAACCTGCATATGGTCTAAGCTAGAGACTATGTACATGATGAAATCAATAGCAAATCACCTAAATCTCAAGAAGAGATTGTATACATTTTAAATAGTGCATGATAAATCTCCTGATGATCGTGTTATATTTTATTTCTAAAAATGTGTGGTTGATATTGAAAGAGAATTTGAAGTTTGGATGGAGGTGAAGTTCCTTACAATGTAGAAGAGGTCATTATGAAGATGTAATTTAGACGAGTTTGCTAATCCCGTGCTTGTTTTAGAGAACATCGAAGTTGTTTTCGATAATGAATACCAGACAACCATTTTTCTTTCTTCTCTTTGTGAATCTTACGCATTTTGTTGATGCATTGATGTATAGTTGCAAGAGATCATCCCTCTACCACATTCAATTAAAAGGAACTAAAGAGAAGAATGATCCCAAGAGGATATAGAAGACCTGTATGAAGGATGACATGAAACGAGACTGAATATGGGAAAAAGGGCTTGCTGGATCAAAGTCTCGATCCAAGACGGAATGTTATCTAACGGTTTGAGCATCACTTGCAAATAGATTGCCTTTATAGAAGACAGATAGAAGAAGGACAAATAGGGTCAAATTAAAAGAAGCTCACCTTCGAACAACTGTAACTTTTGATCCGTCAAGAGTTTTGATGCCAGACTTATATCATCGAAAGATACTTGACGTGAAGGGGCTCCTAACAATTAGCTGAAGGCGATTTTCCCCTCAGTCGATCCTCAAAATTCTACTTTTGTCGGTTTTGATTTTTAAAACACATGATTATTGTGAATCTTTAAAATTACGTGATTGATTATATTTTAATTTTGGTAATATTCAGTTAACTTTATTTTCTTATAACTTGGCAATATCTGCCAATTTTAGATCTATCCTATAAAAGAGATTGAATGTAATAGTTTGAGATCATCTTGGAATTCATAAACATTCTCCTCATCGAATTTTATAGATCAATTCTTGTTCTTACATCTATTTACACCATTTGGTTTAGGAGCACATTTTCATCCTGATGGAGAACGACATGAAAATGCTCCACAACTAAACCTTAACTCTAGGGTTCGTACAATTAAGAATCTATGACATGCAGTTGATAATCTTACTGTAAAGGTTACAGAAATGCGTGTTGCAATGTAGCTAGTTAAAAGGCCAAGAACATCACGAGGAATGACAATCAACGACGCCAAAACAACAATCTTGGTGGTGTGTTGCTAGAGGAGGCGATAGGCCCCCTACCATCAACATGCAGTTGGTCCACACTGATAAATCTCTAACGATGATAACCATGAGTGCCTTGAAGATCAACATGGTAGAGACAAACAAGATGAATATGGGGGTGGCTACAGCATCAAGGCTAAGATCCCCAAGTTCAAGGGGAATTAACCTCAAAGGTGTTCTTGACTGGATTTACAAGGTGGAGAAGTTCTTTAATATTATAAACATCTTAAAAGATTGCAAATGAATATTGTCACCTAAAAACTTTGAGCTTGGATGGGAGCTTGGTGGGACCATGTCAAGAAGGGACAAAGGCAACCGACGAAGTGTCCAGTATAAGAATGGTACCATATAATCTGTTGATCGGTGGGAGATTCTTACCACTGACTATGTACAGATCCTCTACCAACATTACACCGATTGTACTCAGGGGAGTCTATATATTGAAGACTACAAGACCAAGTGTATGTTGTTGTGGTGTAGATGGGATCTGAATGAGATCGATGAATAGCAGGAAACCTGATACATCAATGGTCTAAAGTATAACATCTGAGACCATATGGGTCTCTATGGGTCTACAACCTATTTAACATGTTGTATCATGGGAAACAAACATCTAATAGCGGACGAATTTGTTTTAAAGACACCGTGTTCAACACAGGCCTCAACATCGATTAATATTTTCTGTTCTTTCATGCATTTCCGTTATTTGCTAACAATATTGAAAACCATTTTATTATTAAACCATTTTTAAATATAATGTTATATAGTTTTTCATATCAAATAGATCAAACTTATGTCGGTCCTTTTGATATGATAGAGGACACGAATTCCATTAACAGACATTATTTACACAAGTGTTGAAGTAGGAACATCAAATTAAGAAACACACACACACACATACACAATTGGGCATTACATAAGATTTTACTAAACAAACTAAAATAAACGAAACGGTACAATCAGATTTTGGCATACAAATCTTTGCAAACGACGTACTATGAGTTCTCTTGTAGTGTATATACAAAAACTAATCGTATATTTATGAAAGTAACGGATTTTGGTATATTAATTCCATAAAATGTAAAAATTTTATAACATTGTAGCAAAATAAATATGATATATATTCTTTGACATTTTTTATCGGACCTAATATATGTCTACTATGTTCAATCGGGATTTAAAATCAAAATGGATACAAACTTGAAATAAATGAAAACTAATCTAATTTTTTATGGATCCAAAATTTAATGGATGTTTTTTAAAGGGAAATATCCACTAAAGTTCCAATATTTTGGGTCAGTTTACGAAAAATTCTCAAATTAAATTTTTTTATCAAAAAAGGACAAGATACCGCTTGTTGTATTCAATATGACCCTTTTTCTAATAACCCTATATCTAACCTGTTTCCAAGCTGAGCTAGTATCCAGGTCATTAAATAAGAGGTCCACGTGGTCTATCATGCGGTATTTAAGTTGAAAAGTTTGGCCATTTAAACCCTAACACACAAAGAAGGCTGACGGATGGCTTCATCCCCCTCTATTGGAAGTAGGAACGGTACTCGATCAAGAAGGAAACCTTTACAGGCAAAATGTGACTGTTAAGTGGACATCATGGAGTCCTAGGAACCTTGGAAAAGATTCATAGGTTGCCTAAATTTCAGTGTTAGTAAGTTTTAACTTTTTGAAATTTAACCTTATTTAGGTTGAAATAAATATAATTTTCAATTGTGCAGGATGAGGAGAAATATTGCCAGTACTTTAATTGGGTCGACCCCCATTACCAAATCAGTTGTACAAAACCATGTTGTTAGGATTTCACAACCATGGATATTTTGGAAACCATGCATATGAGGTTGAAAATTTTGTGGAAAACCCTATTGAAGAAGCAGTTCAAGGTGTTCCCGTTGCAGGTAAAGCTAGATTTGTTGCTGGAAATTGGAAGGTTGGGTTTTGGGTTTGTTGCTTAGTAATTGTGTGGTTAATGTTGAAGTATTGTTATGTTGATGTTATATCTTTTGGGAGTGTATCTTTTAGCTATGTATTAAGGCAATGTAATATTCAATTAGATGTGTTTTGTATATTTTGGCAATGACCAAGATGGTAATATGTAAAAGTTGTTTGACCAAATTGTGCACTAAACTACTTGACGAATCGGATGTTTTGTATAAAAACTGAATCGCACTTAAACCTGCAAATCGCACCAAATACAAAAACCGAATGATACAGTTTTAATAATCTAAAGCCGATCTATGTGGTTTTCAGTGCGGTTTTAAGTCTAAAACTGTACCAAACCCCACCACGTACACCCCAAATCCAGGTTTAATAAATATTATTAACTCTTTTTTTTTTCTCAAGGGATCATGGGACCCTAATAGTTGACATGTGTGATTTCATAAATGTTTTTCATAGTTTAAATCCGAACACATCCAAAATATTGCGATTTCCCTAATGGGATGCGCAATAGAACAGGCTCGGTGTATGTTTTTAATAAATATCATTAAATTTTTCTTTTTTGCTCTCGTCATAGGATCATGATAGTCTCATTGTTGAGGTATAAAATTTTATAAAGAATGTCCAAAATTTAAATGCGTACACATCTAAAATATTAGATTTTACCTTCATGTGATGGACCTCAAATTTACCATTTTTTGTCAGTCTTCGATATTTATAGTTATAAAATATTTATGGGATTTTTTTAATAGTATATAACTTATTAAGTAAATTAATATTTCTGAATATGTATTTTTATTTAAATAAAATTCATTTTATAATTTACTAAGGCCACATAGCAAATATATGAATAAAATGATAAATCCAAATATCGAATGCATGTCAATTTGTATGGTGGAGGGTTTTTTTAAGTGGAGGTGGTGATAATGCGAGATGACAGTAATAAAGTTTATGCACAAAAGTCAAGTTAACTACACTGAATTGGTATTGCAATACTATGGCAACCTCTTCACTAAAACAATCAGATCTGATAAGTTTTTTATTTCAAATAATATAAATAATAGAGTAAATTACACGGATGATCCCTGTGGTTTACCAAAACTAACACTGAGCACCCAAGTATTGGATTTACACTAGATGAGTCACTAAAGTTTCGTTAAACCGACACATTGGTCCCTAGTCTATATAAAAAGATTTTTTTGCCATTTTTATTTTCTTTTTTCTTTTTCTTTTTACCCTTTTGTTTTTTTAATAAATAGAAAATAAAAAACCACCCCACCCACCACCCCCACCTCCACCCTCTCTCTCTCTCTCTCTCTCTCTCTCTCTAGAAGGCATCAGCCATCGTCTCCGATTGTTATAACAACAGTTCAGTTTTCATCTTATTGTTTCCAATTACAGCCTTCTTTTCATTTTTTTCTGTTCACAATTTCATTGCTTTGATTTTTTTATATCCGATTGCAACCCGATTCTATACATCCGAAGACATTCGGAATCATCTTCACTACCGTCACTGTCAAGAACAGATCATCTCTTTCCCAACTGTTTTCGATTTCAAATTTCAAGACGGATTTCGTTTGTGCAGAATCAACCCCACAAACACCAACGAAGGCTATGATGCGATATTGAGAACATGGCAATTAGATGCGATATTGAGAACATGGCAATCGGTTCACAATTTCATTGCTTCGTTTCATCTATTTGTTTCCAATTATAGCCTTCGTTTCAGTTTTCGAATGAGACGCGTGCCCACTTCCGCGCGTACGGGCAACACAGAATATTTTGATCACAAAAAATATAATAAAATGAAAATCGATAACAGAGGCGTCCAAGTCCAAGACAATCGTTTTCTTAAATGGCCTGCTTCCTCCACATTCATGGCACCATGGTCCGTAGCCGAAAGTCGCCCCCTTCTTTCTTTAACCTGGTAACTTTGCTCTCTTCCGAAGCAAGATACCCACGACTTGGAACTTCTTTCTCAAAATCCATTATCTTGTTTCTTGAATTCAGTTAATCCAACAGTATATAAAAACTCTTAAACCAATCCCTGATTTCTGCTGGTACGCACATTTCACGCCCGTTTATTCTACTGCTAATGATAATTGATCCTTCAATCTTAAATACCAATGTCTTGATTCTACTTTGATCTGGACTGCTGGTGATGGGTTTTGTAGATTTTCTGGATTTGGTATTAGTGCGCGTCTTGGCGATTAATTCCTCCGATAATTGAGGGACCAACTTAATTTTGGGGAATAAGAAGATGTCTAAATTCGAGGGGGTTCTTGTGTCTGATCATTGGCTTCAAAGCCAGTTCACACAAGTTCAACTTCGTACCCTCAAATCCAAGGTTTTTCTTTATATACCCATTCGATTTATCAGCGTTGGCGTTTCTCAGATTGAAGCTGTTTGATATCCTACGCAACCGAAGACGATGGCTGATGCCTTCTAGAGAGATAGAGAGAGGGGGGGGTGGGGGTGTGGGTGGTGGGTGGGGTGGCTTTTTATTTATTAAAAAAACAAAAGGGTAAAAAGAAAAAGAAAAAAGAAAATGAAAAGGGCAAAAAAGTCTTTTTATATAGACCAGGGACCAATGTGTCGGTTTAACGAAACTTTAGTGACTCATCTAGTGTAAATCCAATACTTGGGTGCTCAGTGTTAGTTTTAGTAAACCACAGGGACCATCCGTGTAATTTACTCTAAATAATATGATTATATAATCGTAGGTCCTTTTCCTTTAATGCATAACCCCAAAAACAATACTTTAATTATTGTCAAATTTGGTTAAATAACAAGTCAAAATAAGCTTAGATAATAGCAATATTTTTAAAACCCAGGTTGACCTGACCGGTTGAACCGTGATCCGGTGAAGAAAACGGGTTAATTATGTCCGAGTTTTTGCTAATTTCCGAATCAGGTTACTTTTATTAATTTTATAACTCTTCTACTGATTTGAAATCTAAATTCTTACTCAATATGGACAAAAAACTTGTTCCTCTACCTCCACCAACGACGATCATTTTCCACCATCCTGCAAACATCGTCTCTTTCGCTTTGTGTTGTATGTTTCAACTTAGTCTTCAATGGTGGCTATGGCAGAAACCTCAAACCACAATGACAATTGAATGCATATATACATGTTAAAAGGCTTATATGAGTAAAGGGTGTTTTAGGTACTAATATTATGATAGTATATGTGAAATTGTTTATAAGCTTATATGTATGTTTAGATATTTATGGTCCAATGCAAGATTATTAGATATTTTGGGACCACTTAAATTAAATGTATATATATTGTTATCATTAAATTCAAAATTAACATGGAATACTATTTAAAATTATTGATGGATTGATTCTAAATGGTCGATAAACTCTAATCAGTGTTTATTTTGAATGTATGTGAGTTTTCGGTTGATTCAAACTCTTATTTATCCCTTAAAATTCTAACATTCAGTTTTATATATATATATATATATATATATATATATATATATATATATATATATATATATATATATATATATATATATATATATATATATATATATATATATATATATATATATATATATATATATATATATAGTTAGGATCTTTTGAAAACCACAAGTCCCCCGAGAACCCGAGAACTCCCAAACCGATATTTTTTTTCAAAAACCGACCCTATAGGCCTCTACAACGCACATATTTAAGCATTTTCGGAAAAAAAAATTCGAAAAAAACGACTTTTTTTTTTTGAAAAAAATTTGCACATATGCAAAAAAGAAATTTGCACATGTGCAAACTTTTTTATACGTACACTTTTTTTCAAATTTTTTTATAGAACGCCTTAAATATATGTTAGAAAGACATCCATTAAAAAAAAACTTGAAAAAAAATGTACGTATAAAAAAGTTTGCACATGTGCAAACTTTTTTTTTGCACATGTACAAGCTTTTTAAAAAATAAGTCGTTTTTTCGAAAAAAAAATTTCAGCGACCCGGCCCCATTTTGAGCGTCTAAGAGGCCTATGGGGTCGGTTTTTTGAAAAAAATATCGGTTTGGGAGATATAGGATTGATCCAAAAGGATTTGGGAGTTCTCGGGTTCTCAAAAGATCCTAAGTCTATATATATATATATATATATATATATATATATATATATATATATATATATATATATATATATATATATATATATATATATATATATATATATATATATATATATATATATATATATATATATATATATATCTATCTATCTATATAAACACATGATAAGAATCAGATCAAATATACATAAATACACTATAAAACCCAAATATCAAAAGGTTCAACTTCAACGCGAAATAAAGAAGCAAAATATGGAAATTTGATGAAATGGACATTAGCGCCACTAATGTATATATTAGTGACGCTAATATATACATTAGCGACGCTGATGATCTTGTTAGCGACGCTGATGTTAGGTCTGGTGAATGGGTTTGCACGTTGTGTAACGCTAACTTCTGATTTTGGGCCAAAACCCTAGATTTTAAGCTTTGGGTCATATTTAAGGGTTGGGAACCCTAGGGCAGCCGCCAAACACCATCTTTCAGCCTCCAAATCGTCCATTTCTCTGTCTAGACCTTATTGGATGAGTTTTGGCATTTTTGGTCTTATTGGATGGATTTTTTATGCTTAGATGGTGTTAGAAGAAGAGTGGTGATGCTAGAAGTCGTTTCTCTTGGGTGAAGCTTCATAAATCTGTATTTTTTTGGACCATTGTGAGTAATGTTCCCATCTTTATGCATTTTTAAGAGTCTTGTTGTGTATTAGTGGGATTTTGTGGATTGAAATGATGTAATTGTACCTTTTTGGTGATTGTTCATGGTTAGGAAGAACAAAGTTTGGAACTTTATGTCTTTAAGTCCCAATTTAGAACTATTAAGTTGGTTTAGAGAGTAACCAAACTCTCTTTGATGGTTTTGTTGAGTTTTGGACCACTTTGGACTTAGATCTTGTTTATGAACTTGTATGGTCATGTGTGGTTGGTAAAGTTAGGATTTTTATGGATTTAGGGACTGTTTGGAAGGTCCTAGAAGGATTAAGACCTTGGTCGAATGGATTAAGAGCTTAATGGCTTTTGAGGCTGTTCATATTTAGCGAAGCTAACTAGGGGAGTTAGTGGCGCTAACTATGCCTGTTGACTTTTGTTGACTTTGACCATTGACTTTTGACCAGTTTGACTTCATGCTATCGGATCTGTAGACGCGCGTGAGGATTGCTGTCTAACTTAGCGGATCAGATGAGTCTTCTCGTTATACTATGGGTGATGTTGCATGCGTTGGCAGCCTTATTACTTTGTGTAATAATGTGTTGTATGTGCCTTACGTGTTTACCGATGGAGCGACGCAAGCCCGAGAGTCAACCGATGATTACCGATGGATCGGGACAAGCCCAAAGTCAACCGATGATTACCGACGGATCGGGGCAAGCCCAAGAGTCAACTAATGATTATTGGCAGATTGGGGCAATCCCGAGAGCCAATCGATGATTTGTCAAAAAAGGATTTTATGTGATGAATCGTGTGGTATTTTGGGGAACTCACTAAGCTTTGTGCTTACTCTTTCACCCTAACTATTTTTTTTAGGTATCTACTGGCTTGAGCTTGGAGCACGGCGCGACTGTACCGCATCTGGAGTTTTGGTATCTAAGTCTTCCGCTGATTGTTTTTGTAAATACAATTTTATATGTTTTAAATGTTAAGTTTTAATTTGGATTGTTTTATTTGGCAACCCTTTTTATGTATTTAAGTCGTTTTTAAAATAAAAAAAACTTATTGCAAAAATTAGCACGTTACATACACACCATAAATTATTGAGTTTATTTGCTTAGGATTTAGATAGAGCTTTGAAGATCAACTGGAAATCCAGCACTACTTATCAGATATGAAAAGTTCAATGGAAGAGGGTATGTAAAATTATAGTGTTAATTTCTTCTTAATCAGATTCGATATAAATATCTAAAGTTTTAGCTTGTATACTTTATGTTTTGGTTATTAAAATAACCAACAAGATTCTCATGTCATCTTTAAACTTTGAAACTTATTCGGAAAAAACTAGTTAAATTCACAATCAGGAAACTATGAAGAAACTACACTAATCCCTTATCATTTGGGTTGTGGTCCCAGTTAATATTCAAAGCAAAATCTCTTCTCGCAACGTCTGAACTCCTTCCCAAACTATGGTTTTGCTTCGATGTTAGGGTGGACGGAGTAAGGGTGTCATGGCATCGGGATGGAAGGGTTTTGAGGTCGGTACCCTCGGTACCGAGGTGGTGCCGCCAAGATCATTACCCCGTGTGTGCGGGTTCGTGTTTGATGGGGTTGATTGGGTTCGAGTTCGGCTTCATCATCCCACTTAATCCGTGATATATATATATATATATATATATATATATATATATATATATATATATATATATATATATATATATATATATATATATATATATATATATATATATTTATGGTTGTGTTCAATAAATGACTAAAATTATCCATGGTATCAAGGGACTAATCTCGATCGTTGGAATCAAAATTATCAACAGACAAAAATTAGGTTGTAAATTTATTACGTCAACGCACATGTAGATGATTATAATAAAAAACTCACTTCATTTTATTTGTTTTTTTTTTATTTTTTGACATTATTCTTTTTCAAAAATAAAAACTGAATATACCAAAATTCATAATTTTTGTCCTCTACAAATAGACATCCATATTGATATATAAAAAATAATTTTTTTATAAGTACGGCTCGTCTAGATTCATAATGTGAATCTGAACTGTAAAAATTTGTATATGAGTAATTATTTTACTTTTAAAACTTTTACTACTTCAATATTATAACCATTTATAAGTAATGTACTTGATTCACAAGTGAATTTACTCATATTTACACGAAAATTTACTTATATTCACATATCAATATCATATATAATTGAGAATTTAATTATAAATTTTTTACTATTTCAACATTTTAACCATTTATAATGAATTTATTCTGATTCACAATTGAATTTACTTACATTTACATAACAATTTACTCAGATGCATATATCAATATCATATGATATTTTAAATATAATTTGTAATATGAATATGATTAATTTATATAGGAAATTTTTAACACTTCAACATTTTAATCATTTATAATGAATTTACTATGATTCATAAGTTAATCTAATTCACATTCACACAAAAAATTATTCAGATTCACTTGACAATATCATATGTCATTGTGAATGCCAACAGAGAATACCATAATAACAGTTCAGATTCACATGTCAATCTGAACTGTAAAAATTTGAATATGAGTAATTATTTTACTTTTAAAACTTTTTTACTATTTCAATATTATAACCATTTATAAGTAATATACTTGACTCACAAATGGATTTACTCATATTTACACGAAAACTTATTCATATTCAAATATCAAAATCATATAGTATTGAGAAGTTACTTAACAGTTTTTTACTACTTCAACATTTTAACCATTTATAATGATTTTACTCTCATTCACAATATAAATTATTTACATTCACACAACAATTTACTCAGATTCACATATCAATATCATATGGTATTTCAAATATACTCCAAAATATGAATATGATTAATTTAGTTAGAAAGTTTTTAATAATTCAACATTTTAATCATTTATAATAAATATACTATGATTCATAAGTTAATTCCATTCACATTCACACAAAAATTTATTCAAATTCACATGACAATATTATATGCCATGGTGTATGTCAACAGTGAACAGAATAATAGTTCAGATTCACATGTAAATCTCAACTAACGTAAATTTTGAAAAAAAAATCATTTTTTGTATATCAATGTAGATCTCTATTTGTAGAGGATAAAAAGTTATAAATTTCTATATATTCATATTTTTTTTCGATAAAAAATAAGCCCTAAAATTTAAAAAACGAAAAAAACGAAGTGGATTTTTTTAAAATCCGGTAGATGCACGTCCACCGTAAAGTGTATAATCGTGTGGATGAGATTAGTCCATTGGTACCATGGTTTATATTAGTCCCTTGTTGAAATTTTGCCTATATATATATATATATATATATATATATATATATATATATATATATATATATATATATATATATATATATATATATATATATATATATATATATATATATATATATATATATATATGTATATATATATATATACATATACATATACATATACATATATATATATATATATATATATATATATATATATATATATATATATATATATATATATATACATATACATATATATATATATATACATATATATATATATATATATATATATATATATATATATATATATATATATATATATATATATATATATATATATGTATATATACATATATATATATATATATATATATATATATATGTATATATATATATATATATATATATATATGTATATATACATACATATATATATATATATATATATATATATATATATATATATATATGTATATATACATATATATATATATATATATATATATATATATATATATATATATATATATATATATATATATAAATGTATATGTATATATATATATATATATATATATATATATATATATATATATATATATATATATATATATATATAAATGTATATATATATATATATATATATATATATATATATATATATATATATATATATATATATATATATATATATATATATATATATATATATATATATATATATATATATATATATGTATATGTATATATATATATGTATATATATATATATATATATATATATATATATATATATATATATATATATATATATATATATATATATATATATATATATATATATATATATATATATATATATATATATATATATATATATATATATATATAGTTAGTATAAAAAGTGGAATACAATTATAGTGTGAGTGTGTGAGAGAATCTAGACCATATGATCAATCTTATTAATGGTGGAGATGTTAATGGCAATATTGTAAATAAATAGAATTAAAAAACAATAAACAGGGTTTTTTAAGAATTAAAAGGGTAAAAAAGGTAAATCACGAGTGAGGGGAGAATGGTAAGTACGGGAATTAAGGAATGCCCAGTCAAACCCGGTAAACAGAAGATATTGATTCCAAAATTGAAATGATCGTTTAATTTTATCCCTAAATCACGGAGAATAGCTTCGAAATTCTGAAGAGACGACTGCAATATTCTTGAAGCCGAGATCGTAATAGCCAACGGAGCAGTGATTCAAGAATGGAACGAAGTCGATCAAGTTCAAGAATGCATGAGAATGTGAAGACGAAATTCATGAACACGTCCAATACACCGCTTACTGTAGATGACGATGATTTTGTGTCTCCTCCACCAGGTGCGTAATTAGGGTTTAACAGTTGCTATTGTTAAATGCGGTTTTTGTTGTCGTTTGAATTTGGAAAAATTAGGGTTTTTATTTATGTTATTCTTATGAATGCGGATGTAGATAATGTGATTAATTCTGAAAATCTCGTTTTCCAAGTTGCTTATGAATGAGTTAAGCAGCGCCTGAAACCAAAACTGCATCTTTGAATGCTCCTGCTCGATAGCCTCATCCCCAGAGAGCATCACAAAATGTAATTATTTTAAAAATATTCTTTTCCAAGTTGCTTGTGAGTGATATTCCACCATCTGCAAATAGATAATGTCATTAGGGTTTAGGAGGTAGAATGAGAATTAGGGTTTCGGAGGTAGAAGTATGTAATGGTATTTTGATGCATAATTCTGAAAAAATGTTGCATGTAGGTAAATTTTGAAGGTTTTAAAAAGTTTATATACATGTATCATATTCGGTTGAGTCAATAGAAATTCTTATTGAATCCTCACTATTGATAACAAATTCAAAAAGAATTTAGTCATATTGAATACTCATAAATGAGAACAAATCCTAATGAATGAGAACAAAATCTGATTGAATAAACCGGGGTTCAACAACAACTTTATTCCTCAGCAATGTGAACATATTCTATTTGAATTAATTCTATTCGGAGTTATGTGTCTATATGTATTTAGTGGAATTTCTTGTATAATGTATTAATTGAAAATGTGTGTATATGTATTTGACAGGTGTGAAAATAGCAGGAAACAAACAAGGAGCTGTGGATGCAGGTCAAAAACCTAAATGTAAGTTGGTACATTCTAACATGATTTTGAATTTTTAAAAGTATGGATTTAAAATAAAGTTTGGTTAGTTAAAAAACTCTGTAATTTAATTTTGTAGTTACAAAAAGTACAGCAAGTAGAATGCAACAAGACCAAAGTAAAGGAATGCAAGTAGGAGGTCAAAAAGAAGTAACTAAAAAACAAGGTAATTGGTTAAGTAAGAATATGTAATATGTTTGTAATTGCATCAAGTGTGATTGATAAAGATATGTAATAATGTTGCAGACTCAATTCAAGATGATAAAGGGCTAGAGAAAAGAGTAAATACAGGAAAAACAGTAACAGCAAGTTCTGGAGTCCTAAAGGGGAAGATGAAGGTGGTTGATAAATCAAATAATGAAAAGTGAAAAGATGCAGAAAAAACGAGCAATCCACCTGTCAAGAGACGCAAGTTAGGGAAAAATGAAGGAAAGAATAAGGTTATTGAAATTGGGAGCAGTTCAAAACCTTCCAAAAAAGAAAAAATAGATAACAAGGAAGATATTGATGTAGATAAGAAAGCGTACCAACCTGGTTTGAGAACACTTAGCACACGGATGACTCCTGGGAAAGTTAGTTTAACAATGAAGACATTGTCAGATGTACAGAAAGAAGCGGTTAAAAGCATGGGGTTCGAGTCGATGTTAGGAATGGATATCGACAATCTTCCAGGGAAGCTTAATTACATATTGCTTGAAAATTATGATCCTAGAAGGAATAGGCTCAAGGTTAATAAAGAATGGATAAGGATTACGAAAGAGCTCGTGCACGATATTATGGGCTTACCGATGGGTGGTGAAAATATAAAGGAATTGGAATCTTGTGCGTATAACGACCCGGTCCTACAACAATGGAAAGCCCAGTTCCCCAAAAAGCTTTACAGTGTGAAAGATTATTATAAGCTAATAAAGGATACAAAGGAGGATGATATCATGTTCAGATTGAATTTTCTGGTACTTTTCATCAATACTTTTATGGAATCAAAACTTATGGGAACATGTGAAGTGAAGGTTGTTGAAAAGTTAATACCGGTAGCGGATGTATCATGTATCGACTGGTGTCAGTACATGGTAGATTGTTTGGAATCGAGAAAATATTGGTGGAAGAGGGATGACAGAACCTGCTATTACACAGGCCCAATGACACTTTTATTGGTTAGTAAATAGTGTTACTAAATAAAAATTGAATATTTATGTAGTTAAAAAGATTGTAAACAACTAACAAATTCTGTATTTCATTGCAGCTAACATATGTGTATAGCGTGAAGGTTCCAATCAACAATTTGAAAAAGGGGAGGCCGTTCATAAAGTATGTGACGGCTAGTCAATTGGATGATATACAAAAGGAAGAAATCAAAGAAAACAGGTTAGGGATGGGAGAAATTGAAAAGAGATGTAGTGAAAATTTCGAAAATTCCAACACTGAAACGGATGTACAAGCATTTGAGAAAGAGTATGGCAATGTAGAGGTAAACAAAAAAACTTTTTAGCATGAATTAAGTCAAATGAAATATTTTAAAAAGGTATTGTTAATGGAATGATAAGAAATCATTCTATTAGAATGTGTTGGTGATATAATGTATATGAATTTGTATGTAATAAATGTTTTAGAATTATTATAGTAAAAAGTGTCAGAAAACTGTATGTGATCATGTGTCATAAAATTTTGAAAAATGAACCTGTTATATGCAATAAAAACTGACATTCTTTAACAATTTATGTGATATTGTTTAAGAAAAAATACAGAACAATAATGTAATTACATGTATTTGAAATGCAGGCGTATTGTGCAATTATTGAACTAGGATATAACAAGATTGTGTCAAAAAAGCTGAACTTGGAAAAAGCATTGATAGATGGATTGGATAAATTTCCCGACAATGGTGTGTTAAAAGAATGGTTGAATAAAAACAAGATGTTGTTTAATGAAGGTGATTTGATAATGGATGAGGATGCACATGAAAATGAAGAAGATGGAAATGATGTAGGAAAAAATGAAGAAGGAGATGAAGGTGAGAAGGATCAGGTAACTGAAAGTCACATTGCAGAACATGTTCAAAAAAGTGATGGGCCATGTGTTGGGGGAGATAAACCAGAAGAACAGATGGTCGATAGAGATTTATGCGAGACTCCCAGGGCTGTTGGACAGGGAGAATGTGCAGATATCAGTGCAACACAGTTTTTTGAAGACCCAGCTGTTTTGGAATAAGTTATAGATGTGTTGGACAAAACAAGTGAAAAATACTGTAAGAGTAAGGTAAGCGGATCTTGGAAACTAGAAGGAGATGTGCAGAATGAAACCTTTATAGGAAATGTGAGTAGCACGGTTTTAGAAAAAGGGAAAAACATCTTGAGGG
This sequence comes from Cichorium intybus, assembly GCA_023525715.1. Taxonomy (NCBI): domain Eukaryota; kingdom Viridiplantae; phylum Streptophyta; class Magnoliopsida; order Asterales; family Asteraceae; genus Cichorium; species Cichorium intybus. The sequence goes on from CM042009.1 coordinate 137,920,158, forward strand.
AACTTGATAATGCTGCTGATGTTGATGAAGATGATGTTAAAGGGAAAAGAAAAGTAAAAGTTACACAGCCATTTAAATCCCCGTTTGTGAAACGGGCAGTGAGTATATCAAAAAGGCTAAAAAAGGAGGAAATTAATTTTTGCAATTCAATATTCACATCTGACAGAGATAACAAGTAAGTATTATATTATAATGCATTTTAACATTTTTATAAAATATTGCTATAATGTTTGAAATGGTTAGTAACCACGTGTTTTGTGTATTGCAAGTGATGATATTTGGGAAATTGATGAGGGGGACAGACTGACACAAGGGTATCCACATTGTTTTGAAGAGAACGTGATAATACATTCTTCAGCAATAGATTGCTGGGCAGGATTCTTGAATAGGATGGAACTATTTAAATCTGATGGATCACCAACAAGGGTGTTTTTTGATACTAATGTAGTGGTATGTGTACTTCGTTCAATTTAATACTTTTAATTATATAATTATTTGTACAATGACTTGATGTTAAAACAGAATGCGTATCTAATGGACGAGAATGAATTGGAAATTAATCGTCGGAGGTTTTTTGTTGATCAAATGCTTTTATACATAGGAAACTTTGAAATCAATGCAAAATTCCGAGATGTGGGACTGGTGAGTATATTATAAAGCGATAGTTTTTGTATTTGTTTAATTATTTCACATTGTTGTAATTTTTTTTGGTTTATTTGTAGGTGTTTTTCCCGATTGTTGCAAGTGATGATTATTACCTGCTGTGTTTCGATCTGAGGAGACCTTTTTACTACATAATTGATCATTTGCAAAGCAAGGAAAACCAACAAAATAGCTATGGAAGAGTACCGCAAATTGTGGTATGATAATTCATTAATAATTCTAGAAGAATTAGTACATATGATCATGAGTACAAATTTATTCTGTTATTTTATAATTTGTTGAGTCAATGCAGTGAAACAATCGTTTAATTAAGTTAAAAATATTTTGTTTTTCAGCAAAAATTCTTTTGTATTTACTTGAAGGAACAAAGACATCCAAAGCAATCGGTGTTATGGAAAGTTACATGAAGCTAAATTGGCAAGTGCAGAAGAAAAGTCCTAACTGTGGCGTTTATTTGATGAGACACATGGAAAGTTACATGGGAGAGGCAGAAATAAAATAGGAATCAGGGCTCGTGGGGAAGCAGCCACATGACAAAAATGCAATAGATCGACTCCGATATAAGTACATGTATAGGATGCTGACATCAGATCTGAACATGCAGAATGATAAGGTGATGTTGGAATCAGAGGCATATGACAATCTGGATCTGTGGGAGAAAACTATCAAACTTGATGAATATGCTAAATGAAAAAAGAAAAAGAAACCAAGGAGGAAAGCTTGACTCGTAGTAAGCATTTAAAGTTGTCTGAAAATCAAGATGTCTCCATGTTTTGGGAATTATGTTACTTAGTATATGCGTACATTTGACATTTTTAATGTTGGATGAATGATGTGGCAGTTATCTAGGATTGCTAAACTTTTGGTTTGTTGGCAATTTATTAAAAAAAATAGGTTTTATTGTGGTGTGTTTGTGTTTAATGTATTTAGTAAGTGATAGAATGTGTTAATTTGATTTACAAAAATTACATATTAATTATGTAATCTGGTATCCTAGACAGCATGATATGTTAAAAAAATATTATGGGTAAAAACGAGGTTATTCTGAAAGAATATACATGATGAGTTGTGATTTAAAATAAAATGTTGCTAGCAGAATCAATAATGAATTGTGTTGACAAATAAGTGTGGAAAGAAAACAAAAGGTAAAACTTAGACAAGTACTTGTAAAAGAATATACCCTTTCAGTTGAGTTGTAATATATGATTGTAGACAAATGCCATTCTTTTAGAATTTATCAATAATAGTAAGATTATATTCTAGAAGAATGTTAAGGGTAAAAATGATTGTATTATAATGTAAAAATGATTATATTCTTTCTGTTGAGTTGTAATATATGATTGTATTATAATGGTTACATACAATCATAGGAAAGTACATGTATCCATTATGGCACAAATTGGCACAATTTTAAAAATAGTAAGTACAACTTTAAAGTGTATTTGAAATTCTATTAGAATGTTTAAATTGAAAGGGTATGTGTATGTAGTGATATAAATTGTTAATTAATTCTTTAAGAATTACTAAACGTATTCAAATGAAAAGATTCAGTACATATAAAAATATCTAACGTAAAAGGAAATACAGAATAATTAAAAATGAAAATTAGTTATACTTAACTTGTTTGTTTCTAGACGGACAATTCCTCTTGTCATGATTGGCCATCTGCTTGCATGTGGCGCACAATCGCTTCGGCTTCGAAGATTGCTGAGATAGAATTTCACTTGTATTTCTAAGTCTTTTGCCACGAGTACCACAACCTTTGTTCTTAATGTTGGATGGATTCTGAATTTGTATTTCATCAGGAATTGTAACGCCTAGGATCTTCTCATATTCAGTTGTCTTGTTAAGGGTTGAATGAGGAGCAACATTATCAGAATACTTGTTCTTCAATTTAATTTGGTCTTCAAAATATTGTTTAAGCTTCATAGGATCATTACTCAGGACATATATACAATGATCAACCGTAGAATAAATGTCAATTGCTGTCTTGTCAACATGGCTATCACTTTGACCCTTTTTAAAACGCTTCCTCAAAATTTCTGTAGGAATTAAATCTCTACACCAACGCCTCGCTATATATCGATCTGGAATGCTATCAAATTGGATATACTTCATAACACAAAAGACATGTCTACATAATAGTCCAATGAGTTCAAAATGCATACAACTACACGATATTATATCAGTATCTTTGACATGAGCAACCTACAAAAGATGATACGAACATATTAAAGAAAACATATAATTTCGTAAGTTAAAAAACAAAAAAAAATTAAAATATACCTGGAACTCTGAATCTTTCAAAAGGTTGTCGTACTGGTATTCGTCGGAAGAATCTTCATTGTCGGATTTTTTTTGTTTCGTGTGCTAATAGATGTCTTCCTCTCCAATACAGTAAATGTATCAACGCTTTCAAGACAGTTGAAATTCTTAATCAAACAACTTTTTTCAAATTCAAAAATCTATTCATGAACCTGATAAAAATTTTCCGTGCCTATATTCTTACTGCATGAGGTTCATATGGAAGATATGACAATATTTTCGGAAAAGTGCTTGTAGTACGGAAATCAGATTCATTTTGATTACGCCTTTGACGATCCATTGTGGCGTCAAATTTCATCATAAAATTGATGAGATACGATCCAACAAGTATACTATTCTGAAATGACCAATTTTGGATTTCCGACAATGATGTGGTTCGCATTAAACCTGACATAGGAATATCCCTAAAGTATGCGGGTATCCAATTACTACGCAGAGCATACATATCTCACAACCACTTATTATCAGATAAGTTAAAGTCGTTGATCATAAGGTCCCAACCAGCTTCAAATTCTGATTCATCAGTCTTAGCATTCCATATCAAACTATTAAAGCGTTTTTTAAAATATGGATTGTTATAAACTTGGGCAGAAACCTACATCATAAAAAAACATTAAAATATGATTTTAAAGAATCAAATATGTTATAAATCACGTAATTAGATTAATTTCATATGTTACCTTGTTTGAAAGCTTAGATGTTATGTGCCACATACATAAACGATGTTGGGATTCTGGAAGTACTTGTTCAATCGTTTTTTTCATCGCTGGGTCTTGATCAAACAATACTATAGTAGGTTGTTTGCCAAAAGCTTTGATAAATGAATTGAGCAACCACGTATAAGAATCCATATCCTCTCTACTGAGCAATCCATCACCAAATGTGACACATCTTTTATGGTTATCTATTCCGGTAAATTGGAACAAAGACCATACGATACCTGTGAAGATTATAAACTTGTTATAAATATATAGAAAGTTCTGAACAAAATAATTTAATAATTCACCTGTTAGTGTCGAATGTAGCATCAAAGGATACAACCTCTCCAAATTCCTTATAATTATACTTAGCAGTTTCATCTGCCCAAAACATCGCATTGAGTTGTTTCTCCATAACCCTACATTCAAATGTGAAATTTGAGGCATATTTACTCTGATCTTCCATAATGTTAATGACGTGCACGCAGAGGTCGTCATGCGGTCAAAAATAAGAAAAACCTAACATTCACTAGTATAGTGGAGTCAGGGTCGATCCACAGGAGCTACGTGGTCAGCCTAGATGAGAGATTACCAACTAATAGTGTCACGGCTATAGTCGGAGGAATTAATTTCTATCTGTCTTCCTCAAAGCAATATTCAAACACCTAAGCCAAGCTTAGCTATGTCCAAATGACCTAGTTACTTTCTGAAATCAGAAGTACATCTCTGAATCAGGAGCAATTGAAGGCATTCAAACTAGCAAAACCGAGCATAACATAAACTAGCTAATAACTAACAGTTCTAAGAGCCAGTTAATAGCCAAAGTTTAATGCCTAACCTAACCAAGTTAGCCACTGTTTTCAGCAAGGGAAAACAGTCACAACCAAGTCACAAACAAAATCCACACACAAACCAACAATCAAAACACAAACTAACATCCAAAACACCGAAAAACCAATATTCAACGTAACCGAATGATTGCATTCACCAAATCCAATATCCAAATACAAAATCAGTAACCAAAATGCTACTAAAACAGAACCCTAAGCCTGAGATCAATGGTTGTCACACCCAAAGACTCAACTCAAAGCTTACAAATGTTTAACTAAAATGAAATAAAAATCTAAAACATGAAAATACCAAATATGAGCTTGCTGAAATGAATCCTCGAGTCAAAGAGCTTCTAGGTCGATGTTTACACCAAGTATTTGCTAGGGTTTTCGGCCGGAAATGCCTCTATTTATAGTTGCAAATTTCCCGTGACCGCGCCGCGCAAATGTGAAATCCGCGGCGCGCGTACTTATCCGTTCCCCGTTTTTTCGTCATTTAAATGTGTTCCACCGCCTTACATCCGCGTCGTACAAGTCCAAAACCCGCGGCGCGCGTACGACTTCTCTTGATTTTGCATTCTTTTCATACTTTTTCCTTTTTGTACACTTTTAGTCCCTGTTTATGTCCTTTTTCTCCAGACAAGTCCTGACACGAAAAGTGAGAATACCCATGCATATATGATATAATTTTACCAAGAACAGGGCTCAACAACGCCTAAAATACTTGATATCACTAGGCGTTGTCAAACACCCCACACTTGTGCCTTGCTTGTCCCCAAGCAAGAGAGTTTTTAACAAATTATAATAGAGAATCGAACAGTTTTTGAATGTGTTTAGTTTCAAAGCTTATTGCTCTTCGAGTTAGAATGGAATAGTTTGTGAAAACATAATTGAGTTGTTCTTTGGAATTCATGGCTTTCTAGAGAACCCTTGACTACAGATTTTCTGTCCACAATGAAGTGTACTTACTCATTCAGATTCTAAAGGCCATTAAGGAATTGTCCATGACTTTCGATGCTGTCCGTGTAACGAGCTTTCAGAAATACCATCCCAGACTAGACGATCTTAGGTGGTAAGGTGCATAAGGCCCACCCATTTTAGACCTACCGGCTCGAACAACAAAGGCCACAGATTGACTTTTCCTTCCTAAATTCCAATTCTAAAACGGCTCAATCTTCTAAGCTCGTAAAACTCAACTTATTTGACTAACTAATAGCATGATCACTACTAAACAGTATTTCTTGAAAAATACTTAATGCTATCACAATCACAAACCCTTCATTTCAAAATTGCAATCTATTAAAAATTTTGAAAAATATTGCTAAAAATTGAAAAATTGATTAGTTCTACAAAAATTTCAAAAATATCTCTTTCGACCGTCCACACCCCACACTTAAAACCGTACAACGTCCCCGTTGTACAAAAATTAGTTTAAAACAAGGGAGAAAGAGTTACCCCTTTTTGGACGATGGACTGCTTGGTGCTCAATATCACAGGTATAATGCGTACAAAAAGATCCTCGATTCATCTGCTGGAGTTGTAGCGCTACAGTAGGACACGCCGGTGGTCAAGACAAGTGGAGGGGCACGGTGACCCCACACTTGTCTGAGACAACTCCCTCTCAATTTGATATATCATGCACAACTTAACAATAAGTTAAAACACACATGACAGAAAGTAATAAAATAATATACAAACAGATGTGTCATAAGTTTATACATATAAAAAGAAAAAGAAAGAAAGAAAGAAAGAAAAAAAATATATCAATCACTACCCGGCGGCCTGGAGGGACCAGCCTCATGATCGTGAGACCGGGCTGGGAATGGTCGGGGGCGCTGACCCTGCGCAGATGCAGTCTGAATAAGTACCTCCCCGATCCACTCGAGCTGGTCCAAGACTCTCGTGAGCTGGCCCTCAATCTGCGTGACTCTGGCCTCCAGCCGGCTGAGGGCTGATGAGTCATCCGGCTGTGGCTGCGGCGCTGGTGCTGGTGGCTCTGGCCTCCGGCGTCTCCTGCCGGGCTGGGCGTATGCAGGCTGAGGTGCCTGAGGAGGCTCGATCGGAGCCCTGATGTATTGCCCTGGTCGCTGCTGCTCAATGAGCAACATCCTCTCCAAAGTGCGTGCTGGCGTGCGCGATGGAGGCAGAGCAGTCAGAGAGGCAGCTACTGGGGCAGTAAGAATGCCATACGAACGGGCCAGGCGGGTAATGAAGTACCCCCTGGCTAATGGGCTGCTGGAGGAGGCGCCGGTCGCGTGGGTGGAGAAGGCAATCGCGAGGGCAAAGGGAAGATGGAGGAATCGGGACGGGTAGAGGAGAACCCACAAGAATGTCATATCATCGCCCGACACCTTCTCGCCCCCCTCCCGATGCATGATGGAGGTGGAGACGATACGGTGCATGAGGCGATGAAGAGGATCACGCAAGTGGCTCTCCCTCGAGGCCCCTGCCTCATACCTGACGTTGGACAGCGGTGCCCAAACCTCCATGTTGGGGGGGCGCTCCGGCTCCCCCTGAATGCATGACCCGAAGAACCGGGTGAAGAAACGGTGCTGGAGGTCCGCTGGCGTGTAGATGCCCGTGCGCCTCCCGAACTCCCGGAGGTTGCACTCCCGGTGCACACCTCCCAAACGAAAACGGACCATCCTGGAGCGTGGGTCTCCCGCCCTGGGAGCGAAATGGACAGTGGAGATGAACTCCAGTAGCAGCTCCGTGTAGACCACGTCCTCGTCCGTGGCCATGATCCTGTCCCAGCCACGACATGTGAATGATGCCTCCTCGTGGGTCCAGGTGCGATGTAAGAATGGCTCAATCGCCTCCCAGAGCCCAGCATCCCTCAGGATGTCTCGGTCTATAACCGTCGCCTCAAGGACCCAACGATGAATCAAAGCGTCCCTCCGCGAGGTATACTCCACCGAAGTGTCAAGCTCTGTGGGAAACTGAAGGAACGCATGGTCTCGTCTGAACATCATCTTGGTAGTAGCAACACAATAAGCAAGAAAAAATGCGAGAAATTTTTGATCACCAGAGCTCCGAGTCGTGTGATTTGAGTTGTGAGCCGCGGCTCACCGGATAAAGGCGAAAACCGTCTGATCGTTTCCCGCGGCGCGCATTTCCCTGTTCCGCGGCGCGCGTGTCGCCAATTCAACCCCTGCGCATCGGGTTGAGTTCCGACCCCGCGTCGCTCAATACAAAAATCCGCGGCGCGGTCTTGAAAATTTCAAAACTTTTTCACACGACCCCACACTTGCTTCAAACCATTAATACCTGCAAACGATTGATGTATTTTCTAAATTAATCCTAAGAAATATAAAACCTACTTATGACACGATGGGTTGCCTCCCAACAAGCGCTAAGTTTAACGTCTTTAGCCAGACGTGCTGCTTCTAAGCTGACCCTTCTTCTTCTTCTTGGCCTCTTGATGACATTTGCTGATATTTCGGCATGAAATTATTGGCCATCATCGTCATAAGGGATGTGAGTTGGGTCATCCGATCACTCACACCACTGATCCATTGTTGTTGAGATTTCAATAGCTCGAAAACATTCGCCTCACGTTTTCTGGATTCTCTTTCATATTGCTGATGCCTCGCTTCCATCATCTCTATCATTTCCAGCAGTTGTTCCTTGTCGATGGCGGAAAGCGGGTGGTTTTTGGTCTCCTTTAAAACTTCTTCCTTTCCACCTTCCCCCGTACGTGTCCATATCTTTTCTTTACTTCTGGTTCCTGGATCCATTAACGTTTTTCTGTCTGCTGGTTTGCCGTTATCTTCCGAAGGTAACGAAATTGGGTTCCCAAACATATTCAATCTCCTTTTCCTGGTCCCGAAGAAAATATCCATGTCTCCAGTCTTGCAGTCGATCACTGAACCAGCAGTAGCTAGGAATGGCCGTCCTAAGATAAGTGCAGGCGCATCATCCGGACTTTCATATTCCATCACCAGAAAATCCACGGGGTAGAAAAAGTCGCCAACTTTAACTATGACATTGGTTAGCTTTCCCCTAGATACCTTAGTTGATTGGTCAGCCAATTGCAGTACAACTTCAGCTGGCTCGATTTCTTCATTCTTGTATTTGTCATACAGATATCCTGGCAAGATGTTAACACTTGCTCCCAAATCTAGTAAAGTGTTTCGAATAACCACGTCCCCTACGGTTGTAGTGATCAATGGTGATCCGGGATCCTTCTCCTTCTTGGGTAGTGTTCCCAATAATGCCTCGCTAGCCCTCACAGTCAATCTCACTGTTTTTGGCGTAGGTACCTTGTTCTTCCCATTTTGTTTGCACATTTCTTGTAAAATCCTGGTGTCCTCGGGGGCATCCTTAAGCTCATCCCATAGGGGCTGATTCATTAAGGGTCCCGTTGATCTAGTTGCTTCCTGCTTCTTCTTTTCTTTCTTATTCTTCTTCTTTTGCTTAATCCCTGCAATCGTTGGTTGCTCTTCCTTTTGGACCTTTTCATCTATTTCGGGTTGAGTGCCGTTCTCAACCGGAACTCCTCCTTCTTCACCTTCCTCGCTCTTTAAAGCCTTTCCTTCTTCCTCTGGTTCCACTTCATTCCCTACCTCGAACAAATCCTCCAGAGTAACCTTTCGCCATCCTGATTCAACAGTATTGACTTGTTCCTTCCCAGGACGTTGGTTATGAGTAGGATTGACTTCAGTAGCACTAGGTAATTTGCCATTATCTCTCTTCTGTTGGTCTGCAGCCATTTGACCTATTTGTCTTTCCATATTTGCGATGGCCTTTGCGTTCGCTTGAGATTGTTGTTGTGTTGCTGTGACCATATCATACATCTTTGATATCATCTCTTCTTGGGTCCCTGGAGCATTGTTGGTAGCGTTGGTGGGTCCCCTGTTGTTGTTGTTGTTTCCATTGTTTGCTGGCTGCTGGTTTCTAGGCTGACTATTCGATTGATTCTGATAATTGTTCTGCCTGAAATTTTGTTGTTGTCCTTGGTTGTATGGCCTGTAAGGTCGTCCATTATTGTGTTGACCTTGACCCTGGCCATAAACTTGATTAGCTTCCTGCATCCTAGATCCTCCTTGACTTTCTTGTGATGAATTTGACGGTCCATTTTGTAATGTTTCCATAAGCCTATCAAACTTTCTGTTCAATTCACTGATTTCCTTTTTCACTTCCTTTTTCCAATCAGCGTCAACTCCTACTGCTGCCGCCGTACTTGTAGTCTTCCTGGTGGAGAAGTTTGCTTTTGAGCCATTACTCAACTGCTCCAAAAATCTTCAAGCTTCTTCTGGATCTTGCCACATAAATGTCCCACTGGAGGAGGCATTTATCATGGCTTGGTGTGTTTCGCTCACTCCCTCGAAAAATAATTTGACCAATTGCCATCTGGGGATCTCATGATGTGGACAGGATCGCAGCAGCTCCTTCAATCTGTCAAAAGCTTCATGAAAAGCCTCTCCAGGCTTTTGCTGAAAATCCTGAATAACTCTTCTGATTTCAGTGGTTTTGCTCGCTGGGTAAAATTCTTGAAGGAACTTCGCCTTGAGTTGATCCCATGTAGTGATGCTGTTTGATGGTAAGGATGTAAACCAATACTTGGCTTTATCCTTGAGAGTGAACGGGAACAGTCTAAGCCTAAAAATATTTCTATTTGTGTTTCTGGGATTGTTAGCATTAGCGATCGCTAAGAATTCATACAAATGATTATAGGGATCATCCTACTTATATCCTCTGAATTCTGGTAATATTCCTAATAACTGGGGTCTGATTTCTACTTGCGAATCTATGTTATCAGGAATATAGATCGGCGACGAATCATCATATTCCCGCGGTTGGAAATGTGATGCAACCGATTGCCGTCTCGGTTCTGCAAAATGTAAGGGTTGAGCGGGGTTACCGTAAAGATGATCATTGTACTCCCGCTGACCTGGTTGGTATGGTGGTGCTCGCCTGGGAGGTCCCCGACCTCGGTTCCATTGTGGTTGCGGTGCCGGTGGCACCCATCCTTCATCTTCTTCGTCGTACACTTCCTCCGTCTCCGGGTATTGGTATTGCGGTTGATGCGGTGGTTGAAAGTGTATAGGTTGTGTTGGTTGGTATGTAGATTGCGGTTTAAAGAGGGCTGGTTGTGGTTGTGATGTTGGTGTATGCTGTCTAGGAGTTGGGGTGCCATCTCGGGTCGGCTCTCCCCAAGTCATAGCAGATGTAAAGGGATTGGTGGATTGTGGTTGAGAATCGGGTAAAAATGGTGGAATAGATGGTGGAGTGCATGATGGTATGGGTGCAGGGGCTGAAACTGCACCACCAGATGCACTCGAATTTCCAAACTGAAATTCTGAAAGTGGAGGGATAGAAAACCTCCCAGTTGCCTCACCTGCTGGGTCCTGGGCAACACTAACCGGACTACTGCTGACTTGACTATAATTCATGATGCTCAAACGCCTACGGGCACGGAGTTTGCGCGCAGTACGTTCAATTTCAGAATCAAACTGTAATGGAGATGCTTGCTCTCCCCTGCGGGTACGCATGCACTGGTGCAATACGCCCACAAGAATCAAAACAAAGAAATGAAATTACACCAGATTGAAAATTCAAAAAGCAAGAAACAAATTCCTACTACTCACCTATTCTAAGCTCACAGCTCCCCGGCAACGGCGCCAAAATTTGACGTGCACGCAGAGGTCGTCATGCGGTCAAAAATAAGAAAAACCTAACATTCACTAGTATAGTGGAGTCAGGGTCGATCCACAGGAGCTACGTGGTCAGCCTAGATGAGAGATTACCAACTAATAGTGTCACGGCTATAGTCGGAGGAATTAATTTCTATCTGTCTTCCTCAAAGCAATATTCAAACACCTAAGCCAAGCTTAGCTATGTCCAAATGACCTAGTTACTTTCTGAAATCAGAAGTACATCTCTGAATCAGGAGCAATTGAAGGCATTCAAACTAGCAAAACCGAGCATAACATAAACTAGCTAATAACTAACAGTTCTAAGAGCCAGTTAATAGCCAAAGTTTAATGCCTAACCTAACCAACTTAGCCACTGTTTTCAGCAAGGGAAAACAGTCCCAACCAAGTCACAAACAAAATCCACACACAAACCAACAATCAAAACACAAACTAACATCCAAAACACCGAAAAACCAATATTCAACGTAACCGAATGATTGCATTCACCAAATCCAATATCCAAATACAAAATCAGTAACCAAAATGCTACTAAAACAGAACCCTAAGCCTGAGATCAATGGTTGTCACACCCAAAGACTCAACTCAAAGCTTACAAATGTTTAACTAAAATGAAATAAAAATCTAAAACATGAAAATACCAAATATGAGCTTGCTGAAATGAATCCTCGAGTCAAAGAGCTTCTAGGTCGATGTTTACACCAAGTCTTTGCTAGGGTTTTCGGCCGGAAATGCCTCTATTTATAGTTGCAAATTTCCCGTGACCGCGCCGCGCAAATGTGAAATCCGCGGCGCGCGTACTTATCCGTTCCCCGTTTTTTCGTCATTTAAATGTGTTCCACCGCCTTACATCCGCGTCGCGCAAGTCCAAAACCCGCGGCGCGCGTACGACTTCTCTTGATTTTGCAATTTTTTCATACTTTTTCCTTTTTGTACACTTTTAGTCCCTCTTTATGTCCTTTTTCTCCAGACAAGTCCTGACACGAAAAGTGAGAATACCCATGCATATATGATATAATTTTACCAAGAACAGGGCTCAACAACGCCTAAAATACTTGATATCACTAGGCGTTGTCAGTTAACAATCAACTGGGCATCGCTACCGCCAATGAAACAATTCAGATCCCTCATATAATTCTTGAAATCAACAAGAAGTCCACCAGGGGTTGAGCACCTACCTTGGATACTAGTAAGCAATTTATACGACTTTGCAGCACCAACATTTTGTATTGTCAAGTTATGAAGGAAAGTTTTTGTAGTAAAATTTAATTGCCTACTAGTACGAGAAAATTGCATGTTATCCTTGCTAATTAGCATATGATTGTGATTCTCGACAAATTTATGTACTGTTGAAAATATACGATAACCGATCTCCGCGAATAAGGGTTTTTAAGCCGGTTACTGTGTGACAGATATGTATTTTATCTATAATATGCGGAATAAATAAGAGTTGCGGAATTAATATAAACTAAAATTAAATAACTGAAAGCTGTAAATAAACAAAATAAAGCGGTAAATAAAGTAAATGTTAGGAGTTAGAGGTTAGATGTAATAAACGCCATTATCAACGATAAAGTGTTTTTACAATAAATAAAAAGATTAGAAGTTAGAAGTTAGAAGTTAGATGTCTCGGTTAAATACAATCCACATATGTTTTCGTTGTCAAGGTTCAATTCGGATGTATTGGATTTTTGGTACAGTTGATTTATAACAGTTTAAATAAATCAATAACGACACAGGTAAATTCAAAAGAACTTATCGATAGCTGAGGAAGATGGTGTTTTCTTTGAAGCGTCGATTCTTGTTCTTTACGGTAGGATGAGGTTTGGTAGTTTTTGGTGTTTGATGAAATGGGTTTTTGGTGTCGGTTTAATTGAGATGCACGGGGTTTTTGTGGTTTGGTATTTGGGTTGAGGTTGTTTAGAGGTTTGAAGTTTGGTGTCGGGTAGAGGTTTTGTTTTTGGTGTAGGGTAGAGGTTTTGTTTGGTGTCGGGTAGAGGTTTTGTATGGTGTTGGGTAGAGGTTTTGTTTGGTGTCGGGTAGAGTATGGGTGTATCGGTTTTGTTTGGTGTTTGTTTGGACGTGGATTTTCTTTGGTTGAAAAGGGTTTTCTAGAGAGTTTTTGGCAGGTTTTTTTTTGCTCTTTGGACGTGGGGTAATCTTGATGTATTGGTGCTTGAATGGGTATAGTGTGGTGTAAGGTTTTTCTCTGCACAAGAATGGCAAGAGGTGAGCTTCTTATTTATAGTTGCTGAGAAACAGCGTTCGCGTCGCGACCATGGGGTCCGTCGCGTCGCGAAGGTGCGTGTGTCGTGTTGCTTTTGGTCGGCCACTGGTTAGTGCGTTGGGTTGGTAGTCTCGCGATCAAGAAGTAGGTGGTGTCGCGTCCAAGGTCTTCGCGTCGCGACCACCCTTGCCGTCGCGTCGCGAGCGCTGTAGCGATCTGGACTTCTGTGTTTTGCTCTTCTTCACGTCGCGACCACTGTGCCTGTCGCGTCGTGATTGCTGTAGCAGGGTGATATTTTTGTATTTTGCTCTTTGGTTCGTAGCATCACTTCCTTAGGTTTGGTTGTTTTCTCAAGGTTTCTTGGGTCTTGATTCATTCTTGTTTTTGATCTCGAGTCCATGCAACCTGAAATAAACTGATAATATTTGTTAGATAAAAACAGTTCATCTTATTTCAGTGATTTTCACATACAAAAATATATTTTTCAACAATTTCCCCCTATGTGATCATTACTGAAATAAGAACAGATTAAAAAGTAAGGTTGAAAATTTGGATAAAACATTTATAGAACCATATCACTTGTTTTGAAAAAGTGTGACTAGATTTTACTTATGTTTTGAAAAATGTTTGTCAAGAATATTTGTTTCTGAATCAAGGTTTCATGTTCAATAATCAAAAGGTTTTTGTATATGTACTTTCATAATATTCCTTAAGATTTTATAACATTTATAAAGACGACAAATGATCTTAATAGGTCGATTCAGATGAACTCTCATAGGTATAGCTCACACTTGACTGAGGTGTTTTGGTTGTTCTGGGTGCAGAACTGGTGTATAATCACTAAAGATGAGTGATATCTCTCAGTTTGAAGGTGTTGATTTATGCTTAATATGGATTTATACCTATATACTTTAGTCACTTGGTCTTCATATTAGATAATCAATCACATAAGACTGGTTTCGGCATTACTCTGAGGGTTTCTTCATTCATGCCATTGATGTTCACTCTCTCTCCATCGGGAAATACATGTAGAGGGGTTTAGAGATTTTCATAGTGCATATTGCAACTAAGAATATTCAATTTATGATGGCTACAGTATCCCGGTAAGTCTTCGGTTTTGACAGCTATATTTGATAAAGCTTTTGAGAATTCGTTGTTTGAGAGATGTCTGTCTTTATGGATTGTTGTAATAACTCTTCTTTTGCTTTGGTGAAGTGTTCACCTTTGTTTTATCTTTTCTTGATTTTCGCGAATACCTTTTGTGTAAAAGATATCTGATGTGGTTACCAGTTGTGATTTGTTGACATCATTTGTTGGATATGACTTTACGTTTTGAGATTTTGAGTTTTCTTCTGGTTTTCTTGGATATGACTTTGTCGTTTCTTCAATTGTCAGATTCGTTAAGCAGATGATGAATCTTTCCTTGATGTGGCTTGATTGAGGATAGGGATAGGTGATATAAAAGACAGTTTGTCTAATATATTAGAAAATGATTGTATCGTCCCTGGTCATTTTGATATCTAAGCAAAAATGAGACTAGCATCACGGTATAAGAGTATAAATCCTATAAGTCACAATGAAAACACATTTGCTCACAGAAATGAATTTCACTTAGCAGTTGAAGATGAGGCACAAATTCTCACATGGGTTTGGTTTTCATCTGAATCTCCTGATCTTATGTCCCTTAATTGATAAAATCGTTATATTTGAAATAAATTCAAAGGGAATAGGAGAATGTACATAACGAAAATTGTTTGAAATTTGAACCTTCTCTTTAATTAAGAATCAATATAACTGAGAACATTCATCGAGCATAAGTATCTGAAAATTTAGTCAAGAAGATGTTAATCACATGGTATTATAAAAACTTTTAAAAGGATAAAACTTTATTCAATTTTTGTGATTTTTGATTATGTGGATGTTTTTTGAAAAATTTGGTTATTTGAATGTTTTTGGTAAATTTTGGTAGAAAGTAAACTTTGAATGAATTTTTTTTTTTTTTTTTGAAAATTTTGGTTTGGGGGTGAGAATGGGGTAACGAGAGTTCCCCCATAAATGATACACTGGAATCATTTTGGATAGGTAGATTGGGATTGTTTAAAGAGGAATTTGGTTTTGGTGGTTCTCCCATAAATGATGCATTGGGATCATTTGGACAGGTGGATAGGGGTGTTTTAGGAGGGTTCTGGTTTTGGTGGTTCCCCCATAAATGATGCATTGGGATCATTTTGGATAGGTGGATTGGGTGTGTTTAAAGAGAGATTTAGTGTTGGTGGTTCCCTCTCGACTGGATCCGCATCATTTTGGTTTGATTGTGAAGTTTCTGCATCGGAGGTAGTGTGGGTTTGAGGTCTTGTAGAAAGCTCTGGTTTCCTGTCATATGCTTGGAACGGCCACTATCGATATACCATGTATTATCCTTGGGCTCTCCAGCACAAAGTACCTGCAATTAGACAGAAAGTTTAGGTACCCAAACCATGGTGGGTCCTGATTTGTTAATGGTTTTCGGTAATTTGAAATCATTATGGTTCCTGTTAATTGGACGAAGTGGTTGAGGCTTGATTTGACTTATCAGATTTTCCCAATTTAAGATTTGTTTTTGAAAACCTGTCATTTGGAAAGATTTCTGATTGTGTGAAAGGTATCCTTTATGTAATGACTTGTCTGATAACCTTTCTTTGTTTTTGTGATGAGGATGGTTTTGAAAATTTTTTTGTTTTTGTGGCAAGGAGGCTGGTATCAAAGGTTTCTTTTGGGTTTGTTTGAAAACTTTGGGCTTGCCTTGTTCCTTTTGAAGAACAATTTGTTTAGAGGTACTGCCTTTCTTGTAAAAGGAGTTTGCTCTATTCAAAAAGTCTTTAAGTTTGGAGTTTTGGTTGGTAATTTGGATTTGGTGGGTTGAAGACCTATTAGTGAAAGATCTTTTGGAAACAGTGAAATCAGTATCATCTGGGTTACAGTTGATAACTGTTTCGTCGTCTGAATTTTCCTCATTAACAGATGTGGATAGATCTGTTAGAGTTGATTCAGAGTTTTCACTGTTAGTCCTGGTTTCTTGTTTGGCTTGTTCGATTTCGAAGGATTCTCTTCCTAATCCAGGTCTGTAATTTGTATCGATTTTGCCAGATCCTAAGGATGTTGCTTTGATGAAAATATCATCACTTAGCTTTCTAGCAATATTGATAGAATCCACTTTTCCTTGAAATCTTTGATTCTCGGATTCAAGAAGTTTGATTTGTTTTGAAGAATCATCTAGTTTTAGAATCAAACTAGTGTTTTTGTCAGTTAAATCTTGAATTTTTTGTTTTAACTGAAGGACTTCCTTTTCTAAGGTATCTTTTATTTCAGATGGAAAAACAGATTGATTTTTTATTTCTAAGTCCCTTTTTTGTTTTAGAGCTTCATTTAATTGATCTAAGACGTGATTATATTCTTCTGATTTTCGTTTGACGTCTCTTTCAAGTTTGTCTCTAGTCATTGTTGATTCTCCAAATCTGAGTTGCAAGGTTTGTAATTCAGATTTGCAGATATCAGATTTGACTATTGTGTCATGATATAGTTTGAGATCAGCTTTCAAACTGTTCTCAATCTTAGTCATGTGGGACTCAAATGATGTTTTTGAAAGACCGATATCTGAGATCATAGACCATACCTGATCGATGACATATGGAGCTCTTGAGTAGGTTGTGGAAGACATTTTTGGGTTGTTGTTTTTTTTTTTTTTTTTTGAAAATTTTAAGATTTTAAATTTTTTTTTAATTTTTTTTTTTGTTTTGAAAGGATTTTGAACAAGTGATATTAAAATGAAATTTTTAAGGAAAACTTATTGGTTGGTTATAAAAACGCTACACAAATAAAGTTTTCGAAAAAAATTTCAGACTAAATCACACGAGCTCTGATACCAATTGTTGAAAATATACGATAACCGATCTCCACGAATAAGGGTTTTTAAGCCGGTTACTGTGTGACAGATATGTATTTTATCTATAATATGCGGAATAAATAAGAGTTGCGGAATTAATATAAATTAAAATTAAATAACTGAAAGCTGTAAATAAACAAAATAAAGCGGTAAATAAAGTAAATGTTAGGAGTTAGAGGTTAGATGTAATAAACGCCATTATCAACGATAAAGTGTTTTTACAATAAATAAAAAGGTTAGAAGTTAGAAGTTAGAAGTTAGATGTCTCGGTTAAATACAGTCCACATATGTTTTCGTTGTCAAGGTTCAATTCGGATGTATTGGATTTTTGGTACAGTTGATTTATAACAGTTTAAATAAATCAATAACGACACAGGTAAATTCAAAAGAACTTATCGATAGCTGAGGAAGATGGTGTTTTCTTTGAAGCGTCGATTCTTGTTCTTTACGGTAGGATGAGGTTTGGTAGTTTTTGGTGTTTGATGAAATGGGTTTTTGGTGTCGGTTTAATTGAGATGCACGGGGTTTTTGTGGTTTGGTATTTGG
Source organism: Cichorium intybus (assembly GCA_023525715.1). NCBI lineage: Eukaryota > Viridiplantae > Streptophyta > Magnoliopsida > Asterales > Asteraceae > Cichorium > Cichorium intybus. The sequence continues at coordinate 137,938,025 of CM042009.1, forward strand.
GTTGAGGTTGTTTAGAGGTTTGAAGTTTGGTGTCGGGTAGAGGTTTTGTTTTTGGTGTAGGGTAGAGGTTTTGTTTGGTGTCGGGTAGAGGTTTTGTATGGTGTTGGGTAGAGGTTTTGTTTGGTGTCGGGTAGAGTATGGGTGTATCGGTTTTGTTTGGTGTTTGTTTGGACGTGGATTTTCTTTGGTTGAAAAGGGTTTTCTAGAGAGTTTTTGGCAGGTTTTTTTTTGCTCTTTGGACGTGGGGTAATCTTGATGTATTGGTGCTTGTATGGGTATAGTGTGGTGTAAGGTTTTTCTCTGCACAAGAATGGCAAGAGGTGAGCTTCTTATTTATAGTTGCTGAGAAACAGCGTTCGCGTCGCGACCATGGGGTCCGTCGCGTCGCGAAGGTGCGTGTGTCGTGTTGCTTTTGGTCGGCCACTGGTTAGTGCGTTGGGTTGGTAGTCTCTCGATCAAGAAGTAGGTGGTGTCGCGTCCAAGGTCTTCGCGTCGCGACCACCCTTGTCGTCGCGTCGCGAGCGCTGTAGCGATCTGGACTTCTGTGTTTTGCTCTTCTTCACGTCGCGACCACTGTGCCTGTCGCGTCGTGATTGCTCTAGCAGGGTGATATTTTTGTATTTTGCTCTTTGGTTCGTAGCATCACTTCCTTAGGTTTGGTTGTTTTCTCAAGGTTTCTTGGGTCTTGATTCATTCTTGTTTTTGATCTCGAGTCCATGCAACCTGAAATAAACTGATAATATTTGTTAGATAAAAACAGTTCATCTTATTTCAGTGATTTTCACATACAAAAATATATTTTTCAACAATGTACCACATATTTATCTGTACCAGAAATAAGCTTGAATACAATATGCGCCTTACATTCTGTCCTATGCAAGTCTTTTCTTCTTTTAATCTTTTTGTACTGAATATTAACAGTATCAACATTACCCGTATTAGGTTTCCCTTCTCTGTTGCATAGCAGCTATTTAGTAGTGATAATATCACCATTAATCTTTGTACTGGATCCTTCTCTAACGTCAAAACCCGCTTCAAATGCATAAGTTATGTACGTTTCAACATCTGCGTTATATGAATCAAAAACATCATCGACTTTGGGTTTTTACTCATTTTAGGAGTCCAGTATGGTGTGCCACCAGGAGAGACAAAATCATTACTAAATATTGATTCATCTATATCTGTAAAAAATAATACGTTGTTTGCGTTAAAAGGCAAGTAATGTTAACAACATGTAAATAACACGTGTGTGTTTTTATTCTTAAAGAATTTGTTGCTACAAACTGAAGCATGAAATACTTGGCATAACTACACATATGATTTCATTCTTAAAGAATATGTTCTACACGTGTGACACACTAACAATAACTTGTTTATGCATCATCGAATTAGAGCATCAAAATTGTAAAAAAACTTACCTGCATTTGATTCGTTACTATTATAAATGAAATCTTCGATTGGCTCTGATGTGCCTTCATCTGGAAAAATAAAAAAATTGCTAATGTTGTGATTTATGAATAATCGAAAAGTGCATCAAACCTGTAATAATATTACCTGCATTTGATTCGTTAATATTATAAATGAAATCTTCGATTGGCTCTGATGTGCCTTTGTCTGGTAAAATGAGAGATAACGATGTTGTGATTTATGCATCATCGAAAAGTGAATCAAAAATGAAAAACACTTACCTGCATTTGATTCGTTAAAATTGAAAATGGAATCTTCTGATGAATGTGTTGTGCCTTCGTCTGTATTCGCATTGATTCAATCTTGTTTGTCCATGATGAAACCTTACAGAGAAAACGTTGTGTTAAGAAATATGTTTGATAAAATCAACTAAAAAAGATATCTATAAACAAAAATCGTTATATTTTAACGAAGCCCATATTTTTAGGAAAGGTAGGTTTGAAATATTCTTGTTAACAATATAAACGATATCTTCTAAATATATAATTGATTTTATTAGATTTAACTCGATAAAAACAAAATAAAATATGAACTAATAAAATCAAAATCTGTTAATTTTATCAGAATGCGTGTTTACTGACAAATCATTAATTTGGGTAAAAAATGTAACATATATATTCTTATAGAATCTTAACATAATATAACAATATACATTTGTTTATTAAACAAAAAATAAAAATATGAACACATACTTAATATTCTGACAGAATATACATACAACTGGTTTACAAATCAAATAGGAACAATATGATCAAAACAACATTCTCATTAAATTAAACGAAGATCCATATCAAATACATAGTAATTAAATTGAATCTCTGAACATATGTTCTAAAACACTAAACTTCATAAAATAAATTAATTAAATTAATGCATTTGGACAATTTCTGCTGTCGTGATCGGTAATGGCATTGCAGATTTTACAAAATCTTCTATTATCCAAAATCTTGATAATTTCATCATATTGCAACAGCACATTCTTTAATTCCTTCTGCAAGATGCAATTGTCTGAAACCGGCTGATAAATCATTCAAGAAACGATAGATGTGGAATAAGATCAAATTAAAAAAAACCTATTAATAATCGAATGAACGTGAATTGTATAAAACAATTTACTAACCTTGATTAATATATATTCAAAATCTTGATGTTGATTGCCTCCTGAAATCGAATGAATATGAACAGATTTCTCGATAGATGAAGCCATCTTCTTACAGTCGATGTTCAAAAAAATTCTCCACAAACGAATATGAAACGGCTGGAATAAATGAAATATAAAAATTCTTTTCTGGAATAAATCTCGTTAGGTTGTTACATATACATACCAATTATACGTTATCTATATTTAAAGTTGCCATCTTAATCGGATTCTATTTAAAGAATTAATTAATCATAAAAATTGCAATGCCGAAAAACCCTTGAAAAATGATTGGCTGACATTGTCTCATACACTCACACAATATTTAGGCTAAACATATGAACCTATATATATATATATATATATATATATATATATATATATATATATATATATATATATATATATATATATATATATATATATATATATATATATATATATATATATATATATAAAACAATCCAAAAATAAGTTCTTTTTTGAAAAAAAAAAGAAATATATTTAGGACCGGAATTTTGAATCAAAATCTCGGAAAAAAGTATTCTGGAATTTTAAGAATAAGTCTAAAACGTTATGGCCAATTTCGGAATTTCGTGAAAACACTTCGTTTTTACTAAAATCTAAGAAACTTTAAATACACATAATAACTAATAAGTAAGAAGTATATATATGCAATAATGACTTAAAATCAGACATTTGATTAAAAAACTATGATATTAAACACTTGAAATGAATATTTAGGACATGAATATAATAGTTTTCAAAAAAAAAAAAAAAAAAAAAAGAGAAAAGAAATACACATTAAGCATTTTCTTTATGAATCGTAAATTTCAATAACCGGCCCGATAGCCGATATAACCCATTTAGCAAAAAGTAGTTATGTTCCCAAATAAAAAAAACTTACTTATTTTGTTAAATACCTCATTTACAATAGCTAATTTAACCAATATTCCAAATAATAATCTTACCTCTTAAAGAAACAATATATATTATAACTATTTACTTTTTAAATACGACAACATGTAAATCCTTATTATATTATTTGTATATGTATGAATGTTGGAATTGTCCATGCCTGGATATTTAAATAACATATTAAATAAAAAGAAATAAAAAGACAAGCCAAATGGATGACCCACCTGGAAATAGAGTCCAAAAATGAGCCCCGCAATCAGTAAACGGCATTTAATTGGTAAGCCCCACATGCCATAATAATATCACATCATAACTCTCCTTTGAGCATGTCCTCTATCATATCCATACCATGCATCCTTCGTATTTTGTTTGTTCTTTTTATAACTTTTGGCACTCTGTGTACTGTTCACTCACTGCATGACATTATCTAAATATATATTAAGTGGGAGCAAAATTATAAATGATTAATTTAGGGGAGAAGCTAGCATTTTGTTAAAAACGTCATAAGATATCAAAATATATTTTATATACAAACTAGTATTTTTCCCGTGCTCCGCACGCAAAATTATAAATGACTGAACTTTATTTATTTGTAGGGAGTTTTTAAAATCCCAACATCGATATACCCCTATTATCTTTGAAGATTATGCGTACGTGCCCCTGTATAGGTTGTTATTACGGAATCATCTTGGCCAATTGTCGGTCCAGATTTTGGGCATTGTAGGGTACCTTGGTTTGAAATCATCACACCACCTGCTAAAAATCTGTTTTTCGTTGTATCGAATTGGACAACACCGAGAGAACGTTTACGCAACCTGATATACGTCCTTTTCGCGGCTCCTTCACTTTCATTCCATTCTACAATATGTGATTCACCATCTTTGCTTGTCCCACATGAAAAAAGTCTATCAAAAAAACATAAAAAGGTTATTCTCTTTAGATATTTTTTTTACAGTCAAAATATTACCAGCCAAGCCCAAAATTCATAGCTCGAGTTGCAGCATCTTGATCTTCATCACAATCAGAAAAAGACTCGTACCATTTTATATCCAATGATATTCCAATTATACCCCGTTGTTTTTCCTAAAATTGCACAAATCAAGATTTTCAGTTTAAAATGAAATTAAAATGCTATAATTAACATTATCATCAAAGTAGAACGTTATAATTGAAAAAACTCAAAGTAAAGCGCTATAATGACATTAACATGAAAGTGAAACGTTATAATTTACATTAAAATTAAAATAAAGAAGTGCTGTAACTAACATCAAAATACTATAAAAAGATTCCATACCTGTCTAGCCTGTTAAGTGGTTCAAGGTGGGTCGGGTCGTGTACAATAAATACTTTGTAGAATTTTGGAAGTACATCGGTTTTTCTTGCATTTAACCCATCATAAAATGGTTTAAAGAAAATATTATAAAGAATTATCCAATAGCAGCAGATGTATATATAACCATGAACAACATAATAAAAAAAGTAATATGTAAATGGTAAGCTAAAATAAAGTAGATGTTAATAGAACTTCCATAAGATTTTCATACTATTTTACCAAAAGAAGAACGACGTTGCTTTTGAGAAAGCTGTGATTTCAGCTGTTAGACCTTGTTATCTGAGCCAACCACTCTCTCCCTGTCTTCCCGCTGTAAAACAAAGGGTCAAGGAAAATTGAAGTGGAGAAAAACATACTAACCAACTAATGAAGGTGATTTTTTACCAATCTGGATCTCAAATTCTTTGTTTTTTAATGTATGTGTATGTGTGTTAGTTTTAGGTTTTTTTTTCTTTGTGTATAATCATTTGTTTTTATTTGAAGTGTTTTTGTAAATTGATGTTATTGTTTCTTTAATTTTTATTTTATATTAGAATTGAGTTTTTCAATACAAGATATGTATATAAGAAGTGTTAATTGACAATTATAAAAATAACTTTGTCAAAATTAATTATATGAACATAAAAATATGTAATTTGACAAATAAAAATGTACATCATGATGACATTATCATAAAAAAATATTGTTTGAAAATCAATAAACATGTTTAAAAAATATTACATTTATTTCCATGTCAACTTGATTTGACTACTCAGTCAATTGATCAAGCTCGGCTTCCAACTTTTCTAGATTCTTAAAAGCATTATCCACTTGATCAAGCTCGGCTTCCAACTTTTCTAGATTCTTAAAAGCATTATCCACTTTGACTTTTTCTTGTCGCTGTTCACGCCATCTTGAATTAGCCCTTTGAAATTTAAGCTCCACTTCCCTTCTTTCTTCTCGTAATTTTCCTAGGTTTCTTTCAAAATTTTCCCTATATTAAATACCAAATCAAAATCATAAGATAAAATTCATTCAAGAAAGAGTATAATGTCCTGATACTTGAAAGTAAAATGGTATATAATTCGGTAGATTTTACAAAGTATAATGTCCTAATACGCATAAATTTGAAAGTAAAATGCTGTTTTTGGGTAGATTTTCAGAGTACAGTACCTTAATAAGAAAAAAATGAGAGTACAATTTCCATCAAACAGGAACTTGGTATGACTGGGTAGATTTTTGGAATTAGATTGCTGTAACAGTGAGAAATTGAATAAAATGCATGTAAAAAAAACAATGTTTTTCATTATATAAAATGATGTAGAAAATTGGAAATGATTCAAATATACAATAAAATAAATGAGTAAAAACTAAAATGAGACCCTGACCTCAATAGATTCTCCTAAAGCAGCTCGTGCATGGCCTTTTCTTTTCCATGCCTCACCAGCCGATTGATTTGATTGTATTGCCTGAAAAATTGAAGACGGTCATGATAGTTAAAGTTTGATATTTCAGCATAATACAAGTATATATAAAAAGGATATAAAAAATTAGGGATCTGAAGTACACCTGTGGAAGTCGATTTGAATATGAGAATGATTTCTGAAACAAAAATCTGAACTGAAGATTTTTGTCCGAGAAAGCCTTCAAAAAAATATTGGATTAATCCAAAAGTAACACCACCAAAATTATAGAAAATATTACATATACGCACCAAGAACACAGCAAATTTGAAGTACATACCCTTTGATATTTTACGGTTTCAGCTTTCTGAAGATCGTCGTTTTGATCATGTTGTATGTTTCTAAAAAGGTTCCTGAAAAAAAAATTCAAAAGGAAAAAATAAACATCACCTGAATATGATTGATTTGGGGTATCGATTAAAAGCATTATACTTTGAAAAATCTATCCAATTATAGCATTGTACTTTCGATATTTTTTCTTATTAGAACTTTTTTGCTTGCGTTGAAAATACCTATCTAAACTTTCTCCGAAAGAATCAGCCTCTTCAGATATTTGCTCCACTTTTCTGCACATTAAAACACGTTTAAGCTTTCTGTGTATGATCAAACTAAGCTCAGATTTCGTGATCATCTTACTTCCGGTTCTTACTCCTAGAATTATCGATAAACACGTTTTATGAGTAGATGAACTTGCTAAAACTATGTGAATTCTACGACATCGGTGTCTGAATATTATGGTTTTGATTTCTATTTTCAGTTACAAGGTATAGAATCGCCACACGTGATCAATGGAACTATGGTTTTGTCCATATATACGGATATACCTTTGGTTGGAGAGCGAGGCATCACGATTTTATACAAAAGTTTAATTCGTAACCTTCAAAATTTTTGTGATGATTCCGAATTCTGAGCTAATTCTACAGTCAAATTGAATTTAGATAAATAACAGGTATATGAACATTCGGATCACGATTTTACAGAAACTTAAATAATGAATTTTGAAAACAAATTGAGATGTGTATTGCGATAAGCCCTAGAATACGTACCTTTTCCAGAGATCGCGTTGAGGCTTGGAAGCAACGGATCGCTAGAGTCTGTCTATATCGGAACAAAAGGTTTGGATTTGAGAGATATAAATATCCTAGATAACACATGACTGAGAGAGGAGGGAATCGACACCGCAAATAGGTTTGGAGCAGTCACGCGAACTACAAACGTTTGCGAGTTCAGCTCTTTGAGCCATCGCTGAAGGCAACGGCGGCGGCGATTAACAGATCGGGTGTTATATTTCGTGATTTGCGTGGGAGTTAACAGGATAGAGTTGAAAACTCTGGAAAGAGGAGGCTTTGAAGGAATCAGACGGTAAGGTATTCTTTTCTGCGCGAGAGGTGTTGGGCATAGAGAGAAAGGTGGAAGCAAAGTGGCGGGGAGAAGGTTTTCGTTTGAAAGTGGAAATCGGAAATGGGGAGATAGTTTTTGAGAGAGGTGGCGTCAAGAGACGGAACGGTGGAAACAGCGGTGGCAGAATGTCATTCGCAAAAAAGAGGCACCCCCCTTAAAACTCCCAAACCCCCCCCCCCCCCACCCCATGAAAGCTTCTAGAAAACCAATGGAGTTTAATATATATAGTAATGACATAATAAAATCTTTGAATTTGAAATAAAAATTGATAAAAAATTCATCTAAATTGAAGTTGTGTCGATTTTTATATTGTCAATATTTAATAGTTGTCAAATGACCATAGAGACTAATCCATATTGGTTCATTAACATGTTAGTATTAACATTATTTGCTTAAAAGCATAAATACATATGCTATCGTACTCCTTTTTAGAACAATACAAATATATATATATATATATATATATATATATATATATATATATATATATATATATATATATATATATATATATATATATATATATATATATATATATATATATATAATATTTTCATGAAACAAAGATGATCATAACTTAAAATGACAATGCATTACTTCTTATACTTATATATATATATATATATATATATATATATATATATATATATATATATATATATATATATATGTATATATATATATATATATATATATATATATATATATATATATATATATATATATACACACAAGTATAAGAAGTAATGCATTGTCATTTTAAGTTGTGATCATCTTTGTTTCATGAAAATATTTAGAGTAAACTGCAAATTTGGTCCCTGTGGTTCTCAGAAAAGTGTGACTAAGGTCCAAAAAGTTTTGGACTTGCAGCAGTCGTCCAAAAAGCGAAAAGGTTTGTGGATTAGGTCCCTGAGGCAAACAGCCGTTACCTTAGACCCGTTAAGTAGAGCACGTGCCCTCCATGTGAGGGCATTTTCGTCTTTTCAATACTGGTGTATATTTTATTGATTTCATTTGGTTATAAAGACGTAAGTTTAGTCTTCTTTCTTCCTCGTTCGAGTTCAAAAACGGTGACCGAAGATCGAAGGTATTTTTTATCAATGGTGCTCTGCTTTTGTGGAAAAGAAGCAATTGTGCGTACATCATGGACATCTCTCAACCCAGGTCGGCGATTTTACGGTTGCCCTACACAGGTATGCATTTGATATTAATGTATTAAACACTGATTTATGTAGTAATCTTGATTTCTTATTGAATATTTCTAGAATTCTGAATGTGGGTTTATTGGTTGGCACGATCCACCAATGTGTCGCCGTTCAACTGATGTAATACCTGGGTTGCTAAGAACAATTAACAGAAACGAGGTTGCGATGGGGAATCTACAAGCTCAACAACGAAAGTTGAAGATGTATTTGGCTGTAACGTGGGTTTTGATCATCGCTTACGTAATCTGTAGGATGTAAGCACATATTGTACTAGTTTTTGGCAAAAAAAAAACCATAATTTTGTTGTCTTTTGGTGTTTGTAATTGGGTTTTTTTTGGTTTAGTTTGACCAGAAGCATGTAATGGCAGTTTTATGTGTATTTTCTGTAAAACCATATGTAATGTTCATGTTTGTTCAATTAAATATGATGATGGTTAGTTATTAGAATGTTAGCAATTGTGGATTTTGGGACAAACCGCCAAGCCATACCAATGGTTAAGCATACAGCAATATACGGGTAAGACATAACATTAAGACATAACATATACAATGAAATAAGTCAACTATAAATAACCATTCTCTCATAGCCATACCTAGTCATGATTAGATTACCAATAACTAAACCATTATTTCATAAACATACAAAGTACAAGATAAAGAAAACACTCACTCACATACCATTAAGTCAAAACCATTCTAATAACCTTACCAATTCACAATGACATAACAATAAACTAAAACCATTATCTCATGAACAAACCAAGTGTAACCTAAAGAAAACCATTCACTAATATACCATTATAACATAACATACACACATAACATATAATCTGAAACAGGTCTTTAATACATAACCATTCGATCACAACATTCATACATTACATTAATAGTGCAACCAAAAGAAATCCAGGTTTCTAACAAAAAAAAGTGCCCAAAATCAGATTCAAAAGTACAACAAATTCTTCCTGGATCCATCATCACCCATCCTCCACATCAAACCCTTCCTTGACTAGTACCTTCAACCCTTCCTTGTCCCTTACATGTCCTAGAGTTATGACCCTTGTGTTTGCATTTACCACATGTCACAGTCACAAATTTCCTAGTCAGTTTCTGACTTTGACTTTGGTTTTGACTCCCCTTCTGACTTTGAGTAAACTTCCTCTCATCTTCACTTTGCTTTCTTTTCTTTTTTGGCCTCCCAACTACTTTGTGGTGTGGAGGAGGTGTAAGTACTGTTGGGCATTCACTCCTGGGCCACATAGATCTTCCTTTAATTGGGTCCACCTTGAAAGAATAAGCTGTTTTCCATGTTTCAAGCCAATAAACTTTATGGACATATGTATACATTTCTTTGACTGTCTCACCATTGTCTGCCATTTCATTGATTGTTGCAATAGCATGCCTGCAAGGGATTCCAGTTAGCTCCCATTTCCTGCATGAGCAACTCATCTGTCCCATGTCAACCACATGTTGATCATGCCATGGGCCTTGAACCTGGTACTTATGAAGGCCATTCCATCTGGCAGTGTATTGTGAAGCATTTTTAATGTTAGTATCCAAGATTTTAGTAGCAGTTGGTGTAAGTGGGCCATTGCATTTGTTCATAACTTTCATGACATTACAAATCCTCTTCATAAGATATTCTCTTATGAACTCCAAGCTGGTGATGATAGGTTTATCTCTCCCATTACGTAGCTTGCTGTTAAAAACTTCACAAACATTGTTGAGCAACATATCCGACACTGCCCTACCTGTAAATTGATAATTAAGAATAGTTGGTAATTTCTAATTGTGCAAGGATAAAGTTGATAGATTAACATGTATTGAAACTGTATGGTCTAACCTGTAAAATGACTTCTAGCCCAATGTTTGGCAGGAATTTTACTAAGCCACTCGTGTGCTTTCATGTCAAAGAAACTGAACTCCCTCATAAACCTTTCAAACTCAGGTATTGTGGTGGCTGTTGCACACTTCCAAAGATGATCTTTGTACTCTCTTGTTTTCCAGTATTTTCTCATGTTTTCATATATATGCTTGAGGCAAAATCTATGCTCAGCACAAGGAAACTTTTGTGAAATTGCTGGAAGCAAACCCTATAAAATAAACATTTACAAAACAAGTTAACAACATATATTAAAGAAATTGAATGAATGAAAAGGATTTACCTTTTGCCTGTCACTTATAAAAGTGAAGTTGGAATTTGCATGTAGGTCTAAGTCTTCCCCTAAGCAATCCAAAAACCATTTCCAGCTTGAAGTATTTTCAGCCTCAACAATGGCATATGCTAGAGGATATATGCCATTATTGGAATCTACCCCAACTGCAGTTAACACCTGACCAGGGAAAGGTCCCTTCATAAAAGTACCATCTAATCCTAGAAAGTCTCTCATCCCAGCCTTAAACCCTTTTTTTAACGCACCCAAACACACATAAATTCTTTTGAATTGCCTGGTTGGTGAGCTTGGATTTGGCTCTGAATAAACATCAACTCTTGCAGTTGTTTCTGGGTTAGTTGCTTGTAACTCCAGGATGTAGTCTCTTAGAATTGCATACTGTTTTGTATAATCGCCAACCACAATTTTAGTTGCTGCAGCTTTAGCCCTAAACACCTTGTCGATAGATAAAGCAACCTCATACTTCTTCTGTAGCTGATCTTGTAGGGCACGAACTGGGATTTCAGGATTTGACTCTACTTGATCCATTATTTGCTTGGAGATGAACGTTGCAGTGCACAACTTGATGTCCCTTGATTGAAGGCAAATGTGGTTGTGGTTGTATGTTTTTACAACCCAGTCATCATCTTCTGTAGCCCTAGATGCGTGTAACTTCCAACAACATTTACCCTTACCCACCTCATTTACTTCTTTAACCTTGACTTTACTTTTTACTTTTTTGACTTTGGAGGACCCACCAGCCCTATCACCATTAACATCTGGAAGGTTTCCAGCACAGAAAGCTGTTAACCTAAATTTGTCATTTTTTGAAAAAGTTAAATTCCTTCTAGTCTCTAAAGCGTGTGTGTCAATTCTATCCTTCAACTCCTTCTTGCTTTTGTACTGTTGACCAACGTGAAAAGAAGGTTTATGCACATGTCCTTCTGAACATGTTTTGTCTTTACCCAAATTTTTCATAATTCGTTTTCTTTTGCTATCGTTGTCCGACTCATCCCCAAAAGAATCCCATTCTTCATTATCTATTACTTCTATGTCATCTGCTTCATCCTCCACATCAACATTAGTGGTCATCGTGTTATCCCTTACCAAAACATGTTCATCCGTCTCTATACTTATATCAAAATCATCCATATCAACATGAACATCTGATATCATATTTTCCTCATCAAAAAAGTCTTCTAAATTCTCCCCATCCTCTGCCTCATTATCAAAACACATATCTTCTAAGTTAACAGTTTCCTCATCTAAAAAGTCTTGTACCTTCTCCCCACCCTCTGCTTCATTATCAACACACATGTCTTCTACGTTAAAGTTTTCCTCATCTAGAAAGTCTTCCATATTCTCCACAAATGGGTCAAATCCTTCAATACCTTTCATTAATTCCGCATTTAAAAAGTCTTCCATAACATTATTCATATGTTCTGGTGGAGTTTGTTGATGATCTTTGGTCCCACCTTCATCCATTTGTTCCAAGCCAGAATTTTTTTGTGCATTTGTCCCACCTTCTTCCATTTGATCTAAATTAAGTATTTCATGATCTTCTGACCCACCCTCATCCATATTATCTAACCTAACTTCTTGATGACATTCTGTCCCACCCTCATCCATGTGTTCTTCATGTGGTTTTACCCCACCTTCATCTATCGTTGGTTGGTCGAGCCAGTCCAAGCATAATCTCTTACTGCAAGAGCTAGTACCTGTTGTTGGTTTCCATCCCCTTACCCTACTAAATTCAGGTGTTCTAGACCCAAATGAATACAAGGTTAGAGCAGTGTCTGGTTGCATTGAATGTACCTTTTGCGTTTCCTCATCTGTGATCTCTTCAATTGTTACCCTTTTTGCACCTTCTGGGGACATGAAATATGTTAGCAACTTGGTCTCCCCATGCTCTGTGTATACTCTGATTAACTTGTTGTCTCTCACGTACCGTCCAAGATTACGCACATCATCGTCGTTACCTAAAGCCCTAAGCCCAAAATCAAAGTCTCCATTCGGTAAGCGGAAGTGGTAGTATATTACAGGTGGAACGGTGTACCCTAACTCTGCCATGATCGCGTCCATTTCGTGCATAGAAAACTCATCTATATCCACCATGTCAATGTGCCTTACAGAGCCTTCAATGTATCTAGTACCTGGAAATTTGGTGAACTTCCCACCATGATGAAGTTCAATAGTGAACATGGTGGGATATCCAACTTCAAAAACGATGAAAGGTAAGCTTATGAAATAGAAATAGCTAGTTTTCAAATGATATTACAAACTTACCGTATAGTTGGGTATGATCAATACGCTGTGAGCATGGTCTGATGGACCACATTGTCAACACCATCTACGAATTCGAAGTTACAGTGGGCAAGATTAGGGTTTTTTACTCCTCACTCGTACGATTTCTTGGAAGCTGATGAAGACGAAGAGACAATTGGCGGTAACGAGTTAAAGCAACGGTGATATACACCAGTATTGAAAAGACGAAAATGCCCTCACATGGAGGGCACGTGCTCTACTTAACGGGTCTAAGGTAACGGCTATTTGCCTCAGGGACCTAATCCACAAACCTTTTCGCTTTTTGGACGACTGCTGCAAGTCCAAAACTTTTTGGACCTTAGTCACACTTTTCTGAAAACCACAGGGACCAAATTTGCAGTTTACTCAAATATTTATAAGAGTGAATTGCAGTTTTGGTCCCTGTGTTTTGAATTGCAGTTTTGGTCCCTGTGTTTTCGCTATGGGTCCAAGTGTCATATTTTCACAGTATCAGTCCTTGTGGTTGATATGTTATTGCACTGTCGGTCCCTCTTGGTGTTACCGTCAAATTTAATCCGTTAAGTGCATGTAAATCGTCTAAAATGCCCTCAGGGGCCAAAACTGTACTCTTTCTCTCTCTCTCTTGGACACAGCTCTTATCCCTCTCTCAATTTTCTTCCCTTAATTCAAATTCTAGCTCTAATCTCAATCTCAATCTCTTACAATATATTTGTTTCATTTTGATCCAAATCCACCACAGAGATTAAACTTGTTTTTAATTCCCCATCGTTACTCTTCGTTCCTTCACAACCGGTGTTGTCTTCTTCTCACTTTCCCCTGAGTCACATGTTCGGTCATCGGAACAAGTTGAGCCCACGTAGGTACTCATCATAATCAAACATAACACTTGGGGTCCGTAGGAACTCAACATCGAAAGGCTGTTGGAGAAAGATCTCAGTATTTTCATCACAAGCTCATCAGCTGAAACCAATCCATCATCGTTAATTTTCTGGCGAAGTAGATTTTGAAGCTTTTTAGTAGAATCTCTGTCTTTAATCAGCTCTTTGATCAATATTTTCTTGTTAGATGATGATGTTTCCTCCATTTTATATGAAGATGCACTTACAGATATGAATTAGTGATGCTGAAAATGTTGGTGATTTTAGTGTCACCTCACATTTTAGTTAATGGAAATAATCAGTATTTCAATGTGTTCATGCTTTAGTTCATACACGAGTTAGGAGGTGCGAGAGTGCACACTTGTATAAGACTGAGTTGATACCAGTACGACCTAATATAGGGGGTCGCACCACTTTGCATGGTCCTACCCCTAGCGGGGTCTAAGGGGCGGAGCCCCTAGTGGGGCAGCGCCCCAAAAACAAAGGCAAATTTCAACTCAGCACATGTTGACGCTGACGCTGACACTGACACTGAACAAGGGGCCTTGACTCGTTGTTGCTGATGCTGGCGCTGATGTTGGCGCTAATCAGGCACGGATCAATCTCTAACTACCGTTGTAACCGCTCCTACATTTTATTGTTGTTGGGGGTAGGTTTGATAGGACCATAGATATTGGCATGCATCAATTGAAGGATATTTAAAGCTCTGCATACACTCTTTTATGGAATCGGTTCTCAGTGTTGCTTTCTAGTTAAACAAGTAGTATATATTGTATTAATTAGGTGTACTTAACGTCGGAAAAATTATTAACATTTTCTTATACAATAGTGTTCTAATCACTTTTGTAAATATATATGGAGCCCCAAGAATGTCTCTCCAAAAGAGCCCTTGTGGAGAGAGTGAGAAAGGAGACTCCTGAAAGGTTTTCTACAAATCTATGAACTAAAACCCTAAGTTCACATGCAACCTAGAAAGAATCTATGTTTTCTATCTTTGAACATATAATAAAATCCCTAAAGGCCAACAGAAAATTACTAAAGAAATAAATAAGAAAAAACTAACCTTTAGATCCTTAGATCTCTTGGAAGCAAGCACCACAAGTGTCGTGCCTCTAATGGTTCACACCCAGAACCAAGCAAGAAAGAAAACAAGAGAGGAGAAGGGCAGAAACCCTCAAGAATTTCGTGGCTTATGAGGGGTGGAGGATGCCTTTATTTATAGCCTCCAGGTGATAAGCAATAAAGAGTATAACTGCCTTATTTAAGATTCTGATATGATAAGACTTTTATTATATAATTGAATCTACTTATCACTACCATAAATTATGTCAATACCCATTAAGGAATGCGAAACCCTAAGCCCTTAGGCCCCAATTTCGTCCAAACCCATATGGGCAACCCTAATTGTCTATTGCTCAACTATTGAACAATTTCAATTCAGCCCCTGCACCTTTAATTAATCCAGTTAATCCCAAAATTAATTCCAATTAATTTCTGATCAATTATTAATTAAATATTATGATTTCTAATTAATATATTATTCTCATAATATATTAATAAATCATATTTTTCTCTCTCTTTAAGTTCTCTTGTCCTCTGCTAGGTTTTGAGGGCAACACAAAAGGACTGTGCTGCCATCAATCAATTAAGTATATTCCTAAATTATAGTAATGGCTTAGACACCTAATCCAACGGTCTCCCACTTGGATAAGTTTATGAATATAATTAAATATAGCTTCTAAATTGATCAGCAAATTGTAGCTTCCAAAAGCATGCTGCCGAACTCTGACCCAGTCAGTTCTGTGTCCTAAGATAAGTGATCATATGATCCTCCGTCCAACAAGATATTTCCGGAAATGAGACATGGATTGAGATCAATCTCTGTCCGATACTCTGTTTCCCGATTTCTGATTCTGCTTATGACTTTAGGACTTCTAATTGAACACATCAATTCAGTCATGGCTGGCCAGCACTTTAGTCAACTTCAAAATCATCGAGAGGCCTACAGATATCTGTTTCCCATCAGGGTCAAGGAACGAATAAGCTTTGACTTATATGCTTATGTCTTTTACTCATCAAAATCGCACACAACAATACATTTTATAACATCGAGTTATCGATGCGTTTACGCATTATCAATGCACAACCGACTTGCAAATTTCAACTCATATGTCTCCGCTTCAAGACCATAAGATATTATCGTCTCAAAATTGCTCGTGATATAATCCATGAAGCAATTCTTTGAGCGTGGGTTTATCCAATACTCAAATCTCCATTTCTAAGTACTCATGAATGTTGTAGCAATCCTGTTGCTATGTCTAACTCCTTAGACAATCTACAAACCAATTCATGACAGTCTTGATTCAATACTTACTTCCCAAAGTATGAGCGACTGTAGACCTTTTGAATAATTAAATTATTCGGGAAGTAAAACATGCAAAAGCGAAACATAGAATTTGACTGGCAGCTACTCCTGCTTATTACCAAGTCTCCATGAGGTAATCACCAAGTCGGATCTATCATAAAACTATTATCGGTTTCTTATTTTCTTTTAAAATTTCAATTCAAATTTCATATCTATGTCTACATGAACTTTTCATTCTTTCTATGTATCCTGAGTGTCTCACACTCATACACTTAATTGAAGATGATCCAATCGGATACTCTTCCGATTATATCTCAATTTGTCATTTTGTCTGTCTCTCCCGCTACTCCATTCCGGTGATGCGTACTGTGACTTCCCATGGTTCTTGGGGTCTTTAGTCTACATGACTGCACCCTAAGACTATTCTGAGGTGTTATGATGTGCCGGTGAACCACACGAGCTCCATCAGAATACCAACGAAACTCTTTAACCATGAAGTCCAATAGCACCACGTCCTGATGTAAATAATTATCGATTTGAAACTCTTTTCAAATTCTTACTATCACATTCACCTTAATCATTTCCCAATGATTTCTCACGTGTGTTTAAATAATCCATCCAGTACTCTCAGCCAGATTATATCCTGAATCCAACTTACTATACTCTAAGCATTAAGTCATCAGGACCTATTCATAACACTTCTGATCGATCCAAGAAGCCCGTGGAATCTGATGTAATCTTATTCCAAACCCTTTCAGAATCTAGAGATTACATGTGTCACGTCTTTCGAGAAAACTATTTCCTTTCGGAGACTCTTTCTCATACATCTTGAATCTTATCAAGATCATGCTTACAATGGCTAGGTCTATACTGATGATTTCATCTATCCGATAGACGTTTGTAAACTACGTGAGTATGTTGCACCTTCTTTATATCTCTCATGCCAAGTCATCACACTTTGTAATGATAGGAAACTCGTTTCCTACGGCTATGCATCTGGAATCTTATCAAAATCATATTGGCAGAGTTTTTGATCTATCTCATATATGTTCACAACCACTTGAGTACACTGTATCTCTATTAAGTCTTTCATAATGAATCATCTCTTAATGTCAAATCATTACACTTTGTAATGATAAGAGATGTTTCCTAGAAACAATATGTAACCAACATACAATCATAGGCAGATAACAACGATACTCCCACTGGCTTTGACTCTTTCGGACTATTCACCGAATCCAAACCTTTTGGCACATTTTGAGAATCTGAAACCTTTCTGACATAGTTATGGGAATCTTTCAGGTTATTCACAAAATCTAAACTTTTTGGCACATTTTGAGAATCCGAATATCCTTTCTTGCGAGGTGCCCGTCGGATGAATCCCGGGGCCAGGTACCTTCTGTATTGGCATGCTCTTTGTGAGTCCCTCTTAGTATGCTGATAATCCACACACGCTCCACTAACGACTCACAATGTGCCACGCAGTATCCTCTCAGATTTCATCTTCTATTGAGAGTGCTTCTCTCGGAATCAATTGCTTGACTCTGAGTATCGTCTCACTCAACCAGATGTTCTGTCAGTACATTTCTATCTATGTTGTTTTCTTTTGATGATTCAATTACTCCCACTGGTTTTTAGACCAGGTGTAAAATCAATCAAATTTCTACATAGACTGTGTCTCACCCTAAGGTTCTCTTATTTGGCAGCAACCGGGCTCACTAATGCTTCCAAGTAGTCGGATTGCTAATCCATACCAACTTTAGTGTTTTACCACTAATCGGTATGTCACCCAGATCATAACACCTTATGACGGTGACCACTACTACTGGTTAAGAGAAGAGTATGTCAGGTTTAACAGAAATATGGTTCCTGCTCAAAGCCTAGTGATGACTAAAGGTTTTTTCACTTGGCCAATCCTGAACTCATTCAGGACTGTCCTAACTCCCACTGTTTCCTTAGAACATGAGTCCTTTCTAAAAGAGCTCTTCTTTCACAGGTACATCAGGATAGCCAATGAAACGACATTGCTAATCAGGTTCAGGCTAGTCATGAGGTTCGGACGAATGCTACATGACCCTAGACGTTCTATGTACAAGTGGGACGATCCCAGCTTTACATTTCATACAGTATCTGCATAACCTACTTAGTCTAAGATGTGGTTGGAATATGGTTTCTATGGTCTGATTGGTTGAATATTCAATTCATTGGAAACTAATTGAAGATGTATCTCATACATCGAGGATCGAACTATTAGAACCAATGCTCCATCATCTTCCCTAAGACACATTATAAACATTAATGTTCTTGGAAGAGGATATACTGTGAAACATTTTTCTCAGTTTATGTTGTCACTCAAATTCTTGATGATCTTATACTTCCTTTGAAGTTCTTGAACTGTTCAAGGTTTCAATTCAATCACTTATTTTGATAAGCGAAGCCATATTCGTCATACTAATTGACAAATATCGTGAGGTATAACTAATTGTGTCTTTTTTCAAAGATTCGAGCAATACACAGTAACTGATGTGTCCGTTGCTCATAATCTTAATGTCTTTTACATCTCTATGACTTTGTTAATTTGTTCAATATATGCAATCATCATCTGACTCCAAGTCAACTGATTCCAAAATCCTATCCATTGGATCTTTAGATGATTCATTTCTTGCCACAAATGATGTTATTAAGAACTCAATTCATCATGTGACTCTAAGTCAAATGATTCCAAAATCTTGTCCAACTGGACCTTTGGTTGAATTGATCCTTATAAAATTTACTTTAACAATCATAGATGACACAATTCATGAATCCAAACACTTTGGATGTATCAACATTCAAGTTATTGCTATTCATGCAATCAACATACTCATACAACATTTCAAGGATAATTTAAACAAAAGGAAAATCAACATTTTATAAAAACAAAATATCCTTGAACAATGTACTATATGACAGACAATGTCGCACGCATCTAATAAGCTAATAACAAGATCATAATATCTAACTAAACTTCAAAACTGCATGAGCTTCAGATCCAATCCGAATACGCTCCTATGCAACAACATTCTGCGTCCTACAGAGTCCACGCATACAGAGCAAATATGAGAAACACATCCTGTATCAAGAAATTTAGGGTCAGGAGTTCTGAGTTTTAAGATATTCCTGAGTTGTCAAAACGTTCGGCTTCGGAGCTTTTTTCCAATCTTTCTGTGACTGTGTCCCACCTTGTGGATTCCCAGTTTGAGACATCGAAGAACCGATCCAGACGATCTGGATCATTTCTTGATGTGCCTTATTACTGGACTCAATCCTGAAGCAGCCGAATCAATGGAACTATGCTTCTCTATGAACGACTCATACGGAGTCAACATTGAATGCATTCCCATGATAGTCTTACCCTGGTTTCCCTTTCTGTACATCTGGATGATCAGATCAGCGAGTCGAGCTAATGCTTAACTCCCGATCAAAAGGGGTGACCAATTTTATACAGTTTGCCTATGTATACCTCAATCTCGAGAACATGCAAACGGGTGCTACTTACTTCTAGCTTGCATACTTCAAATTACTAGTTCGTTCCTTTTCAACCGGTTCTCAGAACCTTTCCTCAACCAGCTGTGCTAACTCATCTGACTCCAGGAATTCTAAATCCCTGCGAAACTCGGGGTCAATGATCAATAGCATGAGGCAACGAACTTCCTTTGACTCAATAGTTAAGGGGTCATGCTCATCACAAGCTACTGTGTGATGCCATGCTTTGGTAGAACAAGGAGCGGACACTTAATCAAATATGGTATGCCAGCAAAACTAAGAACCATTCTCTATTTGTGAAGCCATACCACATAGTTCAGGCCAATCAACCTTACCATATTTAACAGTTGCTTTCTGAAACTCTCAGAAATGGGTGAAGGAGGATAAGGAGGAGAAAGACACTTTCTTTAGACATTTATAAAATTTGAACTTATTTGTTTAATTTTAATCCTTCTTAAACAATTACCCAATTATATTATTTAACAAGGCTAGGACCCAAAATACCCCAACTATGCTGTGAAGAGGGATGCCGTAATCACAACACAGTAGTCATTAAGGTAGGTATACATTTATCAATTTCAATCTTATGAAATTCCTAGATCTGTGAGATTCATTGAACTGTTTAATGGCATGTTTAATCTCGGATATGCTTTACTGTTTGTGACTGGGATGCCGAGGATCACAAACTAGATGTGAATAACCATGCAAATTAGCTTGATAACCTCAATGTCATTTATCATCTCTAATTGATGTGCCGGTTAACCACACACGCTCCATCAACAATGATAAATCATGAGAAACCCAGTACCACTCTTTATGAGCCTCTATTAGTATGTCGGTTAACCACACACGCTCCACTAATGTCTCATAAAGTGTAATGTGCAATTTCATGGATTAGCATTGACACGCCTAGGTCGTCGTGCGGTCAAAAATAAAGAAAAACCTAACACACACTAGCACAGTGGTAGTCAGGGTCGATCGGCAGGAGCTTCGTGGTTAGACTAAGTGAAAGATTACCAACTAGTAGTGTCACGCTACAGTCGGAGGATCTAGTTTCTATCTTCCTAATCATTAGCAATGATCAAACAAACTAAAGCCAAGCTAAGCTAAGCTCAAATGAACCTAGTCACTTTCTGAAATCAGAAGTACATCTCTGAATCAGAAGCAATCAAAGGCATCCAAACTAAGCAAAACCAAGCAAAGCATAAACTAGCCACTAACTAAAGTTCAACTGAACAGTTACTAGCCAAGGTTTAATGCCTAAAAACTAACCTAATTAGCTAATGATTTCAGCAAAGGAAAACAGTCCCAACAAGGTCAAAACAATATCCAAACACAATTCAAACATTCAAAACCCAACACAAGCATAAAAACACCGAAATACCAACATTAATCATAACCAAATGATTTTCTTTCACCAAACTCGAATCCAAACATCCAAACAGTAACAAAATGAGACTAAAACAGAAGCCAAAGCTTAATATCAATGGTTGTCACTCCCAAAGATACAAAACCAATGCTTAATACTAACTAACTAATTGAAAATAAAATCCAAAACACAAAAATACCAATTGAGAAGTTGCTGAAACGAAATCTTGGAGTCAAAGAGCTTCAAGGTCGATTTTACACCCGGTCTTTGCTAGGGTTTTCGGCTGGAAATGCCTCTATTTATAGTTGCAATTTTCCCGCAGCCGCACCGCGCAGATGAAGAATCCGCGGCGCGCGTACTAATCTTTTCCCGTTTCTTCGGTATTTGAATGTGTTCCACCGCCTTAAGCCCGCGTCGCGCGTGGTTAATTCCCGCGGCGCGCGTACGAGTTTCCTTTATTTTTCATTCTTTTCCAAACTTCTTCCTTTTGCACGCTTTTAGTCCCTGTTTCCATTCTTTTTCTCCAAACAAGTCCTGGCACAAAAAGTGAGAATACCCAGACATATTTGATATAATTTCATCAACAACAGGGCTCAACAACGCCTAAAATACTTGATATCACTAGGCGTTGTCAAGCATCCTTTCATATTTTTTCCTAAAGTAACTAGATTTGAGATTTTATAAAGTTGTCTAGTACTTTGATTAATAACATTATACTTTTAATGAAATTAAGCTGTCCTATCAAACCCGTTCGGCTAACGACCCTCCACTGATCAAGAGAGCGGTGGGTGAGAGTAGACACCCATTAGACCGCCATTTTATAGGCAGTCTCCTTGTACCCTCCTTATAGATCAGCTTCGTGAATGAGGCCTACTATTGATTTGACTGACCAATTATCTTATACATATAATATTAACTTTTAATAATAATATATATATAAGATATATTTTAAACTCTTTAAAATATTAATGGTTTAATCTTTTAATTTTTCGAAATTAACTATTAATTTTAAAATTGAATTTAAACCTTTAAATGATTTAATTTATCTTTTAATTAAACAATTAATTAAATTAATTAATTCCAGATAGGCATCACAGATTAATCAAATTAATTTAATCCTATCTTAAACCCCTAAATCTCGAAAATAGCAATTAAGTGGGTTTAAGGTTTCCATTTATTAAATAATCACAATTACCAAAAATCGAAAAACCTTCCAAAACCCTAGCACAAAATCGCAGACAAGGGGGGAGGAGGCTAGGGTTTCAAAAACCCTAACCCTAATTTCGATTAGGCCTCTTTTAGGGTTTAGTTTCTATAAACCCTAAATATAAGGATAACAATTATAGCAATTCAATTAGAAAACAACCAAAAAGCTCTGATACTACTGAAAGGTTTTCTGCAAATCTATGAACTAAAACCCTAAGTTCACATGCAACCTAGAAAGGATCTATGTTTTCTATCTTTGTACATATAATAAAATCCCTAAAGGCCAACAGAAAATTACTAAAGAAATAAATAAGAAAAAACTAACCTTTAGATCCTTAGATCTCTTGGAAGCAAGCACCACAAGTGTCGTTCCTCTAATGGTTCACACCCAGAACCAAGCAAGCAAGAAAACAAGAGAGGAGAAGGGTAGAAACCCTTAGAATTTCGTGGCTTATGAGGGGTGGAGGATGCCTTTATTTATAGCCTCCTGGTGATAAGCAATAAGGAGTATAGCTGCCTTATTTAAGATCCTGATATGATAAGACTTTTATCATATAACTGAATCTACTTATCACTGCCATAAATTATGTCAATACCCATTAAGGAATGCGAAACCCTAAGCCCTTAGGCCCCAATTTCGTCCAAACCCATATGGGCAACCCTAATTGTCTATTGCTCAACTATTGAACAATTACAATTCAACCCCTACACTTTTAATTAATCTAGTTAATCCCAAAATTAATTCCAATTAATTTCTGATCAATTATTAATTAAATATTATGATTTCTAATTAATATATTATTCTCATAATATATTAATAAATCATATTTTTCTCTCTCTTTAAGTTCTCTTGTCCTCTGCTAGGTTTTGAGGGCAACCCAAAAGGATTGTGCTGCCATCAATCAAGTATATTCCTAAATTATAGTAATGGCTTAGACACCTAATCCAACAACTCCAACATATATTGATACTTATAGGACCGTGTCGTACCAATGTGGGATACACTAACACTCCCCCTCAGAGACGAAGGCTAGACGAGGATAAACAAGGATATGCTAGGCCACGGGGGTGTGGGACGCCGACTCTAATACCGTGTAAAGATATGTGAAGCCCCAATAGCGTCTCTCCAAAAGAGCCCTTGTGGAGAGAGAGAAACAGAGGAGACTCCAACATATATTGACACTTATAGGATCGTGTCGTACCAATGTGGGATACACTAACAACTTTACGATTAAGATATACGAAAAGACTATGCCACGAGTATGCTTCCTTTTAGATGTGACATTAGTTTGTAGACACAAGGACTCTTTTGGTTTCATAGTGGCCAGCACATAAATCATCCTATTTCCCCTCATATTAGTGTGCATAATTAGCCCTCTTGTATGGTGAAATATCTTGCAAGCTCCATTTTGAAATAAGATTGCTAATCTTTATTTTTTGAAATTTCCATAGGCTTAGAAAATTATTCTTCATTTGATGAACAAGATATACATTAGATATACCTTAGTGTACTATATATTGGATCCTTATGTTTCCCTTTAGCATAACTTTCATCATTTCCCAGTTTCACGGTTTAAGAAAATACTTCTTCTAACTCTGTGAACCACATTTTGTTTATTGTCATGTAGTTGTTATATCTAGAGTCGAGAAACAAAATACCATCATGTTTGCTTTGCGACAATTCCACCTGAGCCATAAATACAAGATTCTAATCAATGTTTGTTTCGATATAGTTTGTCATCCTTTCCAAATGAAGACATTCATGCTGAAAGTTTCACAACTTATGACAGTTGAAGGCTTAAAGCCCTTAATAGTAGAATCATCAAACAATTGTCTTCCTTTTCCTCATGATCCTTTAAACATGCATATCCCCCATTTACTTTTAGTTGGCCATTTATCATAGGTTATTTTTTACACATGTTCTTCAGTGAGATACCTTGCATTCTTTATTCATGAACTAGCAAACTCCCATGTAGTTAATCGAGAGTTAGGTGCTTAAATCATTGGACTATTCTATTGAATAAACAACATAGTTGAATTTAGGTGTCAATGATATCAATATTCTACTGAATAAACAACATATTAAGAATTGTACTCTGATCAATCACTTCACCATTCCTCTTTATATTCTTGGCCATAGTTAGGGTCTACCCTAAAAACTACTGACCCTTTCTACTTCTCCCTTAATTATTTGTGTCATTGAGCCCCAAATCATCTTAGAAGTGCCTTTGTCAAGGATGGTCTCCAAGATTTCTTTGTGGATAGCTTAAAATAAAAAATTGTTGACTTTCAGATCCTTGAGCTTCGCGTCTTCTACACTAT
Source organism: Cichorium intybus (assembly GCA_023525715.1). Lineage (NCBI taxonomy): Eukaryota > Viridiplantae > Streptophyta > Magnoliopsida > Asterales > Asteraceae > Cichorium > Cichorium intybus. The sequence goes on from CM042009.1 coordinate 137,963,033, forward strand.
TCCTCTATGCTACAAACGTATGTCCAATACCCTTCTCTATGAAATTCCTGATCTCGTTGTTTGCCAAGAAATTGTCCATCGTCATAGACCAAAAGTTGTAATGCTATCGAATTTTGGAATGGATGGTTGCACGATCTTATCTGAGGTCGTCATTTTGGTTTGTGTGTGTTTGCCCTAAACCACACTCACAATATCAAGCCCCTTTGAGAGGCTCGGATACCAAATGTTAATTAGCAACAAATAGTGCTACGAAATGCAAAAAATCAACACACTATTCAGTCAAGATTTACCGAAAGGATTGCATTAGAATAAAGCGAACATGTAGCTCTATAGTCCATACATAACTAAAACAAATAAACAATGAGCATCATAATCCGTTTTTGTTCCTTGTTATTTGGTCCCATAACATAAACAAGCAACTCCAACTCCAATAATACAAACTTAAACCAAGTTGGTATTTGTATTATGCTTTTAAATTTAATTAATATTATACTTATTTTTGAATATATGAATGAAATGAACAAATGCATTATTTCAAATAAATAAAACTTTTTGGAATGACTTAAACCGAAACGTGCACTTCCATGACAGGATTCGCATCTTACTTCCAGTCTCTAGAGTCCAGATAGGAACATCTCCTCTCTTCTTCCTCCATGTTTTCTCTCTCTAGATTCCATCTCTCACACTCATACGAACTCCCACTTTCGCTATCGATTTCTTCCTCAAATTGATGCCATTGGTGTGTATATTGCTTCAAACTTTCTATAGAAACTGATCACACACATTGTTTGTTCAGAAATTTAGACAAAGAAAGCTTATTTAGATCATCAAAATGGGTTCGTCGTCTGGTCAGTACGATCTGTCGTTTAAGATCTTATTGATCGGAGATTCTGGTGTCGGCAAAAGTAGTCTACTCGTCAGTTTCATTTCAGGCCCCGTCGACGATCTACCTCCTACTATTGGTAATTTTTATCAAGTTTTATTTACCACGACTGATTGCCAGTATTTTTTTTTTTGGAATTTTTTTTACTATTATTTTAAGATAAAAAATAGAAAATGGAAAATGGTTAAGAAAATTTGATATGGATTCTGGTGTAACTTGTAAATAATACTCGTAATAGACCATTGCTGTATATATATTTTTTCTAAATGTTATATTTTTTATACGATTCTAAAATTATAGAAACAGTAAATTCCAAGAGGTTAGAAATCCATCGATCTCAAGTTGAAGAGTGACAGGTTTGACCTCCAAAGTCAAATTTGACCTCTTTCATTTGTATGAATTATGTCGCAAATATTCTCACTTTTTGGAAAAATCATGACAAAATTAAATAATTTTAGGTCGTTGCAAGTTTGCAATTCAACACCAGAATTGTTGCCAATACCATTTTTGTTGTAAAGTTACTCTATTAAGACAATTTGTTACACCAAATATGGTGTTATTACGTCATAGCACCAAATTTTGTGGTAAAGTTTGATGTGAGCAATTTTGGTCCTTCAAGTTTGAGTTCATATACTTCTAGCTTATTTAATTATTTCAAGATTGAGTTTATATAATTCGAGTTAATTTAATTGTGTAAATATGTTTAAAGTGTAATATCTTTCATAAAAACGTAAATGTGCCAATAGATTTAACTACATACAAATTAATTATAAATATGTAAACTATTTAATTATATTTTTAATAATATAATATAAAAAGTTATTGTAGCTTTTACTAATTTTTAATCTCTAACCGTTGAGCAGGTGTTGACTTCAAAATCAAGCAGCTTACAGTTGATGGGAAGAGATTAAAACTTACAATTTGGGATACAGGTAAGCGATAACAATAAATCAATAATATCGGCATTATTCTAAGTTGAAAATTTTGGGTTTTGACTATTTGAGAACAAAATTTTTGAAACTTGGGTGGAAAAGGAAAAAAAAAATTGAAAGACCAATATCTTTTAAACAAGTTCAAACGGTTTTTTCTTAAAAATAAATTGTCTCGTAACGAACCAAACAAAACAGTTTTCCATGTTTTTGTTATTTCTTATAGAAAATAGAGACGCTAAATATTCACAAAGGAACCAACATATAAACTACAACAATAAGGTGCAAATTCGGTCTTTCAAAATATTAAAACTCGCCATTAATTAAACGAACAAATAATTCATGTTTTCAATAAAAAAGTGTGAACAAATTTTTGTCTTCATTAATCATGAAATCCAAAGGGCCCGGCCCATACTGGGACTGTGGGCGCATGGTCACTTATAGTTATAGGTAGGGGCAGCCCAGAGGGTAGTATGGGGGCATAGGCACGTATTCCTAAAATAACATTTATAAAAAAGTTTATTTGAGTATTTTTGCAATTGTGTTCTCGAAATTATTTTGGGAAAAAGGTAAAAAGGGCAAATTTATTAAGCAATACCGAAGTTTGAGTGGAAAGTATTGGGAAAAGTTTGGAGAGGAATTACAGAGTTACCTTATAAGTTCATTTTTGTTATAATTAACCAAGAAATAAATATTTTGTTTGTTGTACTTGACCAATAGATAAATATTCGTTACATATTCATTGTGAAAGAGGCATTTTAAGAAAAAATGTTCAAGGAAGGTTAACATAATCAAAGTTATGATTCGACAGGTTAACCGAATGTGTTTATTGGACGTTTTCTTGCATATTAACTTATTGAGAAAAAACGATTTACAGCTAAGATGTCACTGTTTTTTGTCTAAGAATTTCGTTAAATAATTAACATTTTTAATGAAAAAAATACATCATTAAGTTAAACTTTAGTGGGTTAGTACACTAGTAGTGCTAAAAATAAAAAATACAAAAGCAATATATTAATTTTCGGTTTCCCGGTTAAAACCGCTTCACTAAAATCATGAACAAACCGAAAAAATAAATTGCTGGTTCGGTTGCTAAAGAAATACTAGATAACTACTTGTTGCATTTGGTTTATATATTATACTATTGATAATACAAGACATCTTTATTATTTTTACTTGTTTTTTCAAGTACCCAATTAATGATATTTATTGCAGCCGGGCAGGAAAGATTCAGAACATTAACAAGCTCCTACTACAGAGGTGCCCAAGGGATTATTCTTGGTAAAACATAATTTTACCTATTAAATTTATATACTAATATCACAATTTCCTTGAAAGTTTTTATAAAAAATTTGCATGTGTTACAGTGTACGATGTTACAAAGAGAGAAACCTTCACGAATTTATCTCAAGTATGGGCTAAAGAAGTTGATCTTTACTCCACCAATCAAGACTGTGTCAAGATGCTAGTTGGAAATAAAGTTGACAAAGTGAGACTAATCACTCCATTCTTTTTTAATATTTAGGGCAAATTATAAAAAAATTACTATATTTTAGCTTTTTTTTTCTGGTTTAACCAAATTTTCATTTGTTCTAATAAAAAGAAAAAATTTCGATCCGACCATTATGACCTGAAAAAGCCCCGGTAACAATGACTTCGATAAAACTTTTTACTAAAATATTGTGGCTTTTCCGAATCTTACAAATTGATGGTTAAACCGAATTTTTGGCAAAATATAGTGTTTTTTCGCAATTAATCTTAGATAATGTTTACACTTTAAGTTATATAATTATGTAAAAAAACACAACATTTCGTCACTTTTTTTGTTTAACCATCAATCTTTTAGTTGTTCTAATAAACCACCAATTTTTAGAAAAAGTTTTAGTTCAACCATTATGACGGAAGATCAGATAATAATGACTTCGATGAAACTTTTTACCAAAAATTGGTGGTTTTTTCCAAATCTTTTAAAAATTGGTTGTTCGATCAAACTTTTGGCAAAATATAGTGTTTTTTTCGTAATTATATTTGTTACATTTAATCTAGAACTCCGAAAGATTTGTGAGCAAGGAAGAAGGCACTACTCTTGCAAAAGAGCTCGGTTGTTTGTTTTTTGAATGTAGTGCTACAAGTCAACAAAATGTACACCAATGTTTTGAAGAACTTGCTTTAAAGGTATACATATAGCTTAAAAATGGTGGTCAATGTTTTTGGGTTGACTAAATGGGTGTGTTTGGTATGACAGATAATGGAGATTCCGGGTCTTTTGGAAGAAGGATCTACGGTTGTGAAGAGAAACATAATTAAACAGAAACAAGAGCACCATTCTAATAATCGTGGTTGTTGCTCATAGCTCCTAAATATTGTCGACATTGTGAGCTTCTTTACATGTAAATCTACCATTTCTTCTAGTGACAAAGCTTGTGCTTGAGTTGCATAATTTAAAAAAGAAAACCCAAAAAAAGCTACTTAATAGTGTAAAGTTGTTTTTTTTAGAATCCTATTGTTGCATAATCATAAGCAACAACTAGCAATGTTTTGTCATTTGTGGTTATGATTTGTAAATATACTCTCTTGGCGATGTGATAGACTTGCCTAGTAAATAACAAGTGATTTGGACTTTGCCTGGTTTTATAGTTTGAAGTTGTAATAATAATAAGATCGGTTTATGGTGTTTATAAAAGAATAAATTAAGGGTGGTGGTTGGTGGTTAAACAAATAGATATCGACACAAAAGCCTTAAAACTTGTCGAAAGATGACGGTTTGCATTAACATCAATCAAAAGTGTATTAAAAAAAGAGTTCAATCCTCTTTCTCGGTATTTTTTTTTTCCATTTAAATATGTTTATAATTGTTATTATACATGTTTATATGAAAGAAAACGTATTTATATTTCTTAAAACATAAAGATACATATTTGTACTTCAAAATGTATCTATACTTTTAAAACTGTAAATTTTTTATACATCTAAAGACGTATGTATACTTCTAAAAAGTGTATTTATATACTTCTATAAACACAAAATATACATTTATACTTCTAAAAACAGATTAGTACTTCTAAAAAAACATTCAAATGAGTTTATACTTTTAAAAACATAAAAAGGGCAAAATTACATAAATGGTCCCTGTGGTTGGCAAAAAAATCCAACTGCAGTAATAGAAGAGGTGAAACTTGCAATCAACTTTACATGACCAAAAGATCCTCCAAACCAGATTTGAAGTCGGCAAAGTCTTTTGAAGCCATTTGAACTTCCAATTCATAATATATTTAAAACCGAATTCCCAACTACAACTCTATCATAAGTATAAGTATAACTCTTCTTTTACTAAAATCCTACCAAAAAATATCCGTTTAATCATACAATCTTTTTGGGCATGAAGACAAAAAGCCCCCCAAAAACAACCAAAACAAACTTAAACTCGTTACTATTACATTTGAGATGCCATTGCAGCTTCTAGAATGTTCCAAGCTCCCGTATTGGCCTCAGCTAACTCCCCCGGTGTCTGCCAAGTTCCAAAATATCAATGCCACGTGTCCATGAACAACATAGAAACACACACACACACACAAACCACAATCAATCTAAAACACCAACCTTTCCGTACACATTTGTCTTGGTAGGTGATGCCCCAATTGAAAGTAATAATCCAACAATTTCCTCATGTTCACCTCTAGCCGCATGATGAAGAGGCTACACATTACAAAACATCAAATTAATAAATAAATAAATACAAGAAAAAAAATCTGATAGTATTGTGTGACATTAATGACGTGTCACTTACAGTGTCACCTTCTACATCAACCGATTCAAGCATTCTTTTCAAACAATCTGGAGAATCTGCTTTACCAATCAAGAGTCGGACTATTTCCAAATACCCTAAAATGGAAAGTCAACGTGAATTTTGGGAATGAATCAAATAGGTCAATGGATAGAGTGTATTTGTATGAGGGGGTAACTATTAACTAACCTCCAGCACAGGCATCATGCAGAGGAATTCCACCATCTTCATCCTTGGCTTCCACTGAAGCTCCCCTTTCCAACAAGAGCTACATGAAGAAGACGTGTGAGAAAAATGAGTAATCTTGTGAATCTGTAATGGTGATTAATGTGAAAAGAGGTAATTTTGGGCTGAGATTTTTGAGAAGAGATGGTAACTTACCTGGACACAAGAGAGATGGCCATAGAGACAAGTGAGGTGAAGAGCTGTATCCCCATCTTCAACTGGTTCATCGATGCTGCCATCTAAATTATCTGTTGTTGTTGATGAACATTGATAATTGGCGTTAGTTTTGTTGCGATTTAGGTTAATTTGGGTCAGCAACTATCGCTCCTTATGGGATCATTACAATATTAGGAGATCGTTTTCCTCAAATTCTATATCGATTCGATTTTTATAAGATATGGATTTGATTTTTGAAACTTTTTCCCAAGCACGCCCTAGAAACAATTAATCTAACAATGATATTCTGCACCCTTCTCAAACATTCATAATTCATTCGTCAAAGAAAACCTAATCGAGCACCTGCATCATGTAAAGGGGAAAAAACGAGTAGATATGAGATGATATAATACCTAGGGCTTGACGAAGTGCATCAACGTCGCCGTGCATGGCGGCGGCGGCAAGGTCGCGAAGGTGGGGAGGGGTGTCTTCGAAATCAGATTCCGGCAACGCTCCTTCTTCTAAGATAAGGATTCCATCTTCGTCGTCGTCGCCGTCCATCATGCCGTTGCGCCTTCCGGGTACCGCCATTTTCCGCCGGTGAATGCTAAAACCCCAGAAGAAAGAATGAAGGCTTGCGCTGAAGAGAAGTTCGAAAGGGTAAAAGGGAACACGGGAATATATTAGTTGGGAAATTGCAATAAAAACCCTCCATATTTAAGTAAAGCCATAAAGGTCCTCCAACTATTTCCCAAAGTAATAGGAGATAGGAAGGACCGAAGGAGTATGAGAGTATCGCACCTAATGCTTAATGTAAACTCGGAAAGGTGTTTACTCGACCATCATGGGAAATAACAAAATGAGAATTTTTTTTTTTATTGATACAACAGGATGTATTATTAATGCAAGCCTATCAATGTGTCGGTAGTGACGAATCTTAAATAAAAATTCACGTGGTTCCTTATTTAAGTGAAACTGATAAAAATGAAAAAGTCAACAATACTTGTAGCAGGTCGGATCAATCGTATACCTTAAATGAATACGAGATTCTTTTTCTTGTAAAGTTGTTTGTTTCTCAAAAGCAGATGTTATGAATTGTCTTCCGTTTATCAAATTTTGACATATTTGGACAACAATATTGTGTTGATTTCCAGCTTTGTGAAGATCTAGTCCAGATTATCTATTCCAAGCTTTGAATTCGGATTTCAAAAAATGATCTCATCCACCTTGATTTGGTATATTGGATTTGAACAGATAAGATAAGCATAATGTGGCATTCCTTTTACGATATATTAATTCTAACAAATATTTATTATTATCAAACCTGGATAGATTAAAGAGTACATTACAGTTTTAGTCCCTTTGGTTTACCCTTTTTTCAGTTTTGGTCCAAGTTTTTTTTTTCACATTGATGGTCCCTGTGGTTGCAAAAAGTTTGCACTTTTAGTCCCTAGTCCATGTAAAAAGATCAAACTACCCTTTTTAATTTTTTTTCTTTTTATTTTAACCTATTCTTAATTTAGACAATTCAAAAAAAAACACCCCCACCCCTACCTCACTACCCCGTATCTCTCTCTCTCTCTCTCTATCTCTCTCTCTCACTCTCACTCTCACAACTGTAGGAGGTCGAGAACTGAAGCACTCTTCCCAACGAAGGTGGATCAGCCGGCGTTTCCCATTCATGGTTAAATAGGTTACAAGTTTTTTTATAACAACATTTTATTAAAACAAAAACCAGCGGGCAGCTGACCAGAACCAAAGAAAACATAATGAAAGAGAGGAGCAAAAGAATTTAGAGGGTAAATCCAAACATCTGTACCAAGCATCATTTAATTGAGAAATCAGTTTATACTGCATATACCACTAACTATAGCACTAAACACCTTCGATCTCTGAGTGCCTTCAACCACCATGAGCTTCCAATGTGACCAACGAAGTTTAATCAAGAAGACTACATTATTGATGCCTAAACAAGATAACAATTCGGTCCAAAACTGTGCAGCCATCCAGAGCTCCACCTAAGAAGATTATGGGACAGAATATAGAGAGCAAAACCAAACATCTACCACGTTTCGTGAGATTGTTTATTTGTGGAGCAGAACTTACAGACGTTTCGTTAATTTTCAGGGGCGAGTTATTCGTTTTTCTAGGGATAAAACAATCAGATCGGAATAACGACATCATACGAGATATAATATGAATTTATGTACTTGAACGATTTTCTGATCTTGAGTTACAGGCTTTTCTAGTTCACCAGTCGGTTTAATTGACTTCCTACGGCTGTGACACCTCTTCCATCTAACTCTACCAAGACAAAATACCTTCGGCGACGATGGCTCCACCACCGAAACAATTGTTTGCTCTTTCCCCAAGGAATCCAATCTCTTAGGAAACAACCATATGCTCGAAAGTTTGTAGTTTTTGTGCTTCGTATCTACATAAGTCATCTTCTGCAAACTAATAATTACAACTTTCGATTTCAAAAACGAAGAAAACTGTAGTGAACTTGAGTTTGCAATCGGTTGGCCCGAGTTTAGATTTGGATTCAGATTCATTGAATTAGAATTTCTGTTGATTGATTCATTTCGATCTAAAAACACATTGCGATCAAACCAATCGAATTCAACTTCCGATCGCCGCTTCATATGAGAGAGACAAACGGGGAAAGAGGGGGTTGGGTTTATTTTTATTTTTTTTAAATTGCCTAATTAAATAATAGAATAAGAGAAAGGAAAAAAAATTAGAAATGCTATTTTAGTCTTTTTACATGGGTCAGGGACCGATAGTGTAAGTTTTTTGCAACCACAGGGACCATCAGTATAAAAATAAAAAACTTGGACCAAAACTGAAAAAGGGATAAGCCACAGGGACCAAAACTATAATTTACTTTAGATTAAATATTTGAAGTTTACCTTTAAATTCACGTTGTGGAAAATTATGTACATGAGATTGATAAGGCCATTTCACAAGTATAATCTTCTAATTTTATCTCTTTGACTCACATGATAAACTATATACTTGGTTTTTCTGTCGGATCAACTAGTAGTGAATTTAAATCAACTATAATTATTTTTCTCATTATCTTCATCTATTGGTTTTTCTTCTTGTTGTTTATGAACAAAGGCATTCCTAATTCTGTTTATTGCCGATAAAATTGACAAATTAACAATCAAGTGTATCAAATAATTAAACAAGTCTAAATTGACAAACGCATACTTATTTTTCTCATTATCTTCATCTATTGGACTTGTTTAGACTTGTTTAATTAATAGAAACTGTATGCGTTTGTCAATTTAGACTTGTTTATTAATAGAAACTGTAATTAATTATTCCAAATTAACTTCTAATTATATCCAGATTAGTTTCTAATTAATTTATCATAACATGACAAATTAATAAACTTATTTCTCCTAATTATTTCTGTCACTAATATGCTTTTATTGGGTCATAAGGGCAACCCTAAAGGACCCTGCTATTATTAGAAATATTACCAACAATCAATGACCTTGGACAAGATTTCCAACAGTCTCCCAATTGGACAAGTCATCAATTCTGTATGGTCTTATACATTCTAATAATCAGCAGAGAGTATACCATCCAATGCAACTGCCAAATTTGATCAAAATCAAGAGACGACCCTTATATAAGTGATCAATTATTCCTCTGTTTTACAATATATCTTTATGAACCTGAGACATGGATAAGATCAATTTTAAGGTTCAAAGTTTGTTTCCCAATAGTGATTTATGATGACCATATCAGACTACTCAATTGAACACATCAATTTAGTTAGGGTTCAGCCAAGCACTTTAATGTCAATCATCAAATCATCAACGGGCCCACATATATCGCTTCTCATTGTTAGGGCAGAAGGAACATATAAAATTTAACTACATAGTTTCTGTCTACTCATAATGTCATACATGGACATACCCTTTATTACTGCCAGTTACGGACAATGTTGGACTAAATCAATGCATAACAGACTTGCAGAACAAAACCTCATGTATATATGTTTGAAGAATAAGAGATATTATCATCTTAGAATTACTTGTGACTTAATCCATGATTTAATCTCTAAGTACGAGTTGTTTCAATACTTAAATCTCTATTAAGTACTCATGAGTGTTAGTCGCAATCTCTATGCTATGTCCTATCACTATAGACAATCAACTAATACTCCATGACAGTCGTGAATCAATACTTACTTCCAAGAGTATGATCGACTGTGGACGTTTGAGTAAATTAATACTCAGGAAGTGGTTCTAAACATGCAAAATGAAACACGGTAATAAATTAATGAAATGGTAGCAATCCAGCTTATTATTAAGTCACCACAAAATAATCATCAAATATTATATAATTAATAAAGTTATAAGTTTCAAATTATCAAACTAACTAAAACATTTATGTCATATCGCTCGCAAATTTAGCACCGATGTACCCAATATGACCTTCATGCTTGGTCTAATTAGAGAATAATTATTATTTTATAAAAATAATAATTAAAAGGGAACAAACTAGTTATTATATCATATGGTATGATATATTAAGTCATGTACAGGTTATTAGACACTTTGGATTCCGCTAACTTATACTTGACACATTAGTCTATTAAGGAAGTGTGTTGGAAACTTCTTTTATCCCTTTCTCTCATGTTGGCCAACTTTTCATGATAGAATAGGAGGTTGCTTGTCAACCTCCCTCTTACACATCCCATACCTCTACAAAGTCATCTCCATGCATTTACTGAATATATGAGTCTTGAATCTTATATGTGAGTATATAAGAGAGTGTAAGACTAAATTTTGAAGTTAGTTTTTTTCTCTCCTCCTTATGAAATTCGTGGCTTTCCATTCTCTCCCAAAAATCACTCTTTTGTGAAGCTAGTTAAGAGTATTAGTAGTTAGAAGTGCTTCTCCTTTATTACTTAATTATGTTAAGTACTTAAAGGCTTAAGAAGTTCATAATAAAATAAGGGAACTAGAATCCAAGTGCGTTAATCTTGGTGGTTGATACATATAGAGAAGATCAAGCTTATTGTATTTTCCATCTTCTTCAACTCCCCAATTCCGAGGGGATCAAAGGCTCCAAAGGTTGTCATTCTAAAACACCATATGGTTGTTTTAATATCATTCTTACCTATGTAAATGGATCTTTGATGGTTTTGCTTTAAAATGGTGTAAAAATAAACTAGTTATTTTAAATCCTTTCATTGTCGTTTTTGCGAAAAACTCTTTATTTTATGCCGCAAAACTAATCATTTAACTCCCACTTATATGTAACAAAGGAATTGTGACAACCTTCATATTATCCAACATAGATTTCTTCTTTAATATAACATATTTCACAAGTAATGAGCATAATATAAACACAACATATATATTAATATGGAGATAGAAAGATATATTGCATAGAGGATGCATTTGAGTGGATTTCGACTAAGAACAATATGATATAAAAGGGGTGGTGCTGTCTTTGGCAGTTTTTCCTCTTTTCTTGAAGAAATATGAATCAATGCTTCACTTATTACTTGAGTGATTTACAAGTACTCAGATCTGGATGATTCTTAACATATAGTATTGAAAATTTTTTCTCAATCCCTTATACATTGAATATCTTCTTGGCATAGATGGTGATGTGATGAATAAGATGAAGGATTTGATACTCGAGTTGTCGGCATTTTTCCTACATTTGATCCATTAGAAGTATTTTCAATGACATAGTGTTTAAAATCAAATAAAGGAATGGTTCATTCTTGGTAAACCAAGTCAATAAATGGTTTTGTAACATATAGAAGTCTGAAAGAGAGATAAGTGCACCCAGTAGTGCTATAACCCGCATGTAATTTGACATTTGCTCTAACTCAAATGTAATTTGAAAAGTTTCTTTGCTTTCATAGCTTCTTGCTACCCTTATTCTTTCCAATAAAGTTTCTTGATGCTAAAAAGAAAAATATAACATACAATCCAAACAATTATCGAGACCCTTTTTAAACGTTATGTAACCACTAGTTACACATCTTCTACATCACGATTTCAACAAACCTTTTAAAAAAAGAAAGGCCATTAAGATGATATATGAAATGAATTAAACAATAAACTAAATATATGGAATAAATATAAATAGAAAAAATAAAGAAAGAATAAATACGTACTAGGGGGAGTGTTTGGAATATCCTCAAATTGTACCAGAAAAAAAGATGACTGGCTGAATAAATCTGTCGGTGAGTGGGAGGATGGGAAGGAAAGGATCGAATTTCCTCGATGGGAAGGAAATGGTCGATTTTTGTCGATGGGAAGGAAAGGTGTAGGATTTTGTCGAGGAGTGGGAAAGCTTTCACAAATAGTTGATTTTAATCAATTAGAAACGAAAAATAGAATATATATATATATATATATATATATATATATATATATATATATATATATATATATATATATATATATATATATATATATATATATATATATATATATATATATATATATATATATATATATATATATATATATATAGAGTTAGGATTAAATGTGGATTGCATCTATTGTGTGAGTGTATGACCAATTTCTAGCCATTAGATTTTTAAAATCAAGGGTCTTAGATTAAGAGGCTTTAACGTAAATATATAACACTTAATTAATCAATTTTTATAATTAAACCCCTGAAAAGGGTATTTTAGTCTATTAATCAGGAACTAAAAAAAGAAAGTTAATTTATTATCTCCTAATTTGGTGGGATTTTATTAAATACTTAATTACGTTATTAATTATTATATTAAATTTAAATATGTATTACCTGATCAGTAATAACAACAATTATATTAAAAAAAACTCATATTACAATGAATAAATATCGTCATTCAACCAATCTTAAAACTACGATTTAATTCTTAAAGCATATTAGAACCTTTTATAGCATAAAAGGATCATTGTTATAATATAAACAAAAATATACACAACATTCTTTAAAATATACGCAATATTCAATACTAAACAGTAATATATACAATATTCTAAAAGAGAATGAAGCATAAACCATCGATTCAGAATGCATTCTGATGATTTTCTCTATTCAGAAATAATATTGTTGTTTTTGTAAGCTCAATCTTGAAATTCTGAAAGAATATTGTTGTATATACAATATTCTAAAAGAGAATGAAGCATAAACCATCGATTCAGAATGCATTCTGATGATTTTCTCTATTCAGAAATAATATTGTTGTTTTTGTAAGCTCAATCTTGAAATTCTGAAAGAATATTGTTGTATCACCGCATCCATTCTGAAAGAATATTGCTGTTTTTGTTAGCTTACTCTTGAAATTCTGAAAGAATATTGCTTGTTCACCACGCCATTCTGAAAGAATATTGCTATTTTTGTTAGCTCAATCTTAAAATTTTGATAGAATATTTAGTTGTTTTCAAACCCAATAATTGTCTCATAAATAAAGAACCAAAGATTTTTTTAAATCTACATTAAAAATCGCAATTTTTAAAAGCTTACCAATTTCATGAAATACATATGCAATTTCAAGAATGAACTAGAAAAATGGTATAATATAACAGAAAAAAATCAAAAATGAACCAAATATCTTTTAGTTATAATGACAGAAAATTTGATATAATAATGAAATCCATCTTCGTTTAATAAAATCCATCACAACTAACAATTACTATAATGATGAAACACAAGCAGATTTCTAGAAGGTTTGGGTGGGTAGGGGGTCTTTCGGGTTTTAAGCGGGGTGCTTCTTTTTGCCCTCTTCCCGTCTGCCACGTTGTGGCTTTCCCGTCTGCTTCACCCGCCACCTACATCCCTTCTTGTGCGACACGAATTCAGTGACTATCCAGACCTCGACTCTACTATTACACAGTCTCTTTCTTCTACTTCTTCTTGGCCACTGCATGTTTGTGTGTGAGACAAAAATCCGGAAACCCAACCGTGAAGATTCGGCTCCACTTGATGCTGATTGCAGGTAAGTTCCGATCGATTTGGTTAAGTTCAATCGACTTTGTTCTATGCGACTGAAGTCGACTGCTTCATGTTGAACTCCATTGCAGGAAATAAAAATAACTGGACCAAAAATCCCCAATTTCGAACACCACCCAGCTCGCGATTTCAGATCTTACAGTGTTTCCTATGCTTCTTCCTACAAAATCCCACAAACGAACATGGATATCGTTGTTGCAGGTCCCCCAAATGATTTCAAGTTGAAGAAAGGGAAATCGACAAACGGATCCGTCTCAAATTCATGGAGTTTTAGTGATCCTGAGTTCCAGAGGAAGAAGAGGGTTGAGGGTTGCTGGATACAAAGTCTACTCTGTTGAAGGAAAACTTAAAGGGTCCTTCAGAAAGTGCTTTAGATGGATTAAAGAGAAGTATACCCATGTTGTTTACGGGTAATGTCTTTGTTCAATTCTTTGTTAATTTTAAATCCACCTTCATGAATTCTGGTTCTTCTCATGTGAATTTTATCAGTTTTCGTGTATGGATGTATATGTGTCTGAATGAATATACTTGGTTCTCTGTTTTTATGGCTTGTATGAATGAAAAGTGGCTAGGCATATGCTTTTGTAGTTATTCTGTTGATGTTCTTGAATTGTTCATTGATTTTGATTAGTTGATTGTGGTTCAGGTTGATGAGTCAACTTGAAAGTGGATTTGCCTTATAAATTGAATTTCTGCATTAGTTCTTTTCAAATCTATCCCCATCTTTTTCTCTCTAATCCAGTTCTGAAAGTGGAGTTCGAATCTAAACCATCTGAATTTGCAGGGCACAATTCGATCAACCGAGCATGGAAGACATCTTGCATATCCCCTGAATCCTAGAACTCCTTGTGCAATTTTCCAAACCCCGTTTTGATTTCTTACTCAAATAAGAATATGGGTAATTAAGTTTCTATAACTTGTGTATTGACATTTGTGACCGAGTAGACTGCTTCTTATTGTCTTGCCTGATGATATTGAAATCTTAAACCTTTGCATTTGATCTGATCAGGGATTGCGGAAAACAGCTATATTTAGGTAAGCATAATGCTCGACATCTTGTATAGAGTTTACTTGATGAAATCATAATCTAACCACTGGGGGGTTTGTTTGAAGTTTCTTTTTGGCTTAATGGAGTCCGTCAATGAAGAAAGTGAAGATCTTGATGCTCTTGAGGTATCTTTCGGTTTATCCTTTTTAGAAGTCTGAAGACATTGTGAGATTGGTGATGTCTTTATAACTTTCTATGGTGTTGCTCTTTGAGGTATAAACTCAGGTATTCACTCCTTTTATCTTTAATTTTTCTGTACCAACTATTTCATGAAATGATCCTTTTAGAGTTAAGTGGGTAAGATTTACATATTTTTTACTTTATCAGTTTCTCCAAAGACGATATCTTTTAACCGGAACTTTTATGATTTTCTAGAATAATTTCATTTGGGTTTTGACTAATTTTTCCCAAATGGTTCTTTTCTTATTGGACTTGCTTCTATTTTATGGCAGGACCAACCGTCCAGTTTCTGCAAAATTGAAATGTACTTACCAGTTTCAAGTCGAGGATAAAATTGGAAGGTATTTGAACTATATGAAATCCAACTTCAATTTCATCTTACTATACACATATTTCCATATAATAGCTTTTAAAATTAACAATGAAACTCATGTTTATAAGCATTAATGTCAATGACTTCTTGTAGCCCCTTATAACCTTCGGCTACTTTGCACTTAAACTATGAGGCTGCAAGCCGATTTGTTGGTTGACCTTACCTCTAGCGGATTACCAATGACATTCTTTAATTAGGTATTATATTTTGATGTTGTTACTGAGATATCATCTCTCTACAGGGTCATGCTAGAAGAGACGTTTTGGATGACCTGCACTTAAAACCTTCACATGTCCAGTATTGCAAAAGTTCTTAAAACCTGCAACAGCTGACGTTAAGGCCCATCTTTCTAAGGTACATTTGCTTTACTAAATATATTTTAAGCAACATTTTTGTGAACTCTTAACTTTTATTACTCTTGTATGTTTGGTCAATTAGTCAAAGTTGTTCAGAAAGTCTATTTGTTTTTTTTATTACTTCAGCAATCTGGAAAGTCGGATTCCGTGGCAGCTACTGCAAACATGGTGCAATCTGCAGGTGTCAACTATGTTTTATTACCCTTGTGTGTTTGGTCAAATATACTTGAAGATTGATATGATTTTAGTCCGTTGTTAGTGGTATGTAACCCATAATAGCAACATATTTATGCTTTCTTTACACATAATAGCTGTGTGGGACCACCGCCTGATTAATCACAAAATCAATGGTTATATATGTTCTTAACCATTTTTTTACTTTTTTTGCAGGAAAAAATTATCGAATTCGTGTGAGTAATGTTGGAGTATCGACTTCTTTGAACTTCAAAATTCAAAATCATAACTTGCTTTTAACTTAAACTGAAGGATCATATACAGTACAACAAAATTATACAAATTTAGACATACATTACGGAAATATCGATCAATCAATGGCCAAATACGAATATATACCGATTCCAACCCACTCCAATCTTGATACTATGCTCGCACTCCAGGTTATTCCTTTTTAAGTTCGGTGATTTTTGTGTCTGCAATTGGAAAAATAGTGTTTGTATGATTCTTTAATCATTGGATTTCTTTTTGTGATTTGTTCAATCTTACATTGTAAAATTACATTTTTCTAATATTTTTAATTATTTTTCTTTTTCGTTTTTTTAAACAGGTTGTGGGAGATGGTTTATTGATGTCAAATTCAAAACGTATTGAAAGAGTCATCCATGAACATGCTTCTAATGCCCTTCTTCTGAAAGTATCCATATATTGATTGGATTTTTCAAAGTACAATGGTGTAATAGAAACAGAAGAAAGTAGGATGCTATAATACACAACTGAATAAAAGTATGTTGGTATTTTCTGCAGGTGAACCAAATTGGAACAGTGACAGAAGCAATTGAAGTGGTAAAGATGGCTAAGTATGCTTAATGGGGAGTTGTAATATCACAAAGAAGTGGTGAAACGGATGATTGTTTTATTGCTGACCTGGCGGTTGATTTTGCCACTGGTCAGATTAAAGCAGGTGTGCCTTCTCGTGGATCCAAAGTCAAAGAAAAACAAAATCAGATCCAAACAATACCCGTGCGGAGCACGGGTCGAACCTAGTTATATAATAAATGAAATCCATCACAAAGAATTTGATTCACACATTTAATGCCATCGGAAAATTCAATATGGAATTCATCGAATTCGATGTTCAGTAGTATACTTTCTCTTCTTCGTTTAATTCTATGATATGATTCCGTCTAGAGCCACTTTAGTTTCCTTTACGTGCGATTATTAGAGACTTTTAAACAGGTAAATCAAAAGAGAAAAAATCGTACCGTCATCGTCCTTTGCAAGATAAACAAAAAATAAAAGATATTAAACGGTGGTATCAGATGCTCGTGATTACTGTGGTTGTTAGGAACTTACTATAAGTGTTGGAAACGAGAAGGAGGCAGCGTAGTCATGGTGATGGTGCGGCGGAGGTGTTGCAACGGTGGTATCAGATGCTCGTGATTAGGGTTTATATATAGAGAGAGGGCGAATATTGATATGATGAATGCAGTAGACGACGAGTTACATAAAAATAGGGATAGAGTTTTCAATTTTAAATGGTGAACCAAATTGGAACAGTGACAGAAGCAATTGAAGTGGTAAAGATGGCTAAGTATGCTTAATGGGGAGTTGTAATATCACAAAGAAGTGGTGAAACGGATGATTGTTTTATTGCTGACCTGGCGGTTGATTTTGCCACTGGTCAGATTAAAGCAAGTGTGCCTTCTCGTGGATCCAAAGTCAAAGAAAAACAAAATCAGATCCAAACAATACCCGTGCGGAGCACGGGTCGAACCTAGTTATATAATAAATGAAATCCATCACAAAGAATTTGATTCACACATTTAATGCCATCGGAAAATTCAATATGGAATTCATCGAATTCGATGTTCAGTAGTATACTTTCTCTTCTTCGTTTAATTCTATGATATGATTCCGTCTAGAGCCACTTTAGTTTCCTTTACGTGCGATTATTAGAGACTTTTAAACAGGTAAATCAAAAGAGAAAAAATCGTACCGTCATCGTCCTTTGCAAGATAAACAAAAAATAAAAGATATTAAACGGTGGTATCAGATGCTCGTGATTACTGTGGTTGTTAGGAACTTACTATAAGTGTTGGAAACGAGAAGGAGGCAGCGTAGTCATGGTGATGGTGCGGCGGAGGTGTTGCAACGGTGGTATCAGATGCTCGTGATTAGGGTTTATATATAGAGAGAGGGCGAATATTGATATGATGAATGCAGTAGACGACGAGTTACATAAAAATAGGGATAGAGTTTTCAATTTTAAATGAATTTCCATAAATACCGGAATTTAATTTGAATAATAATTAATTTGGTTAATAAAATTACTATAATACCCATATTAAACGATTGGACCACAATTGCTCATACATTCATACAATATTTGTGGTTCACATATATACCTTATAAAAGAGACAAAAATACTTCCACGACATTCATTTAAAACTCCAATGACTTTTCAAATGCATTTTAATAATGATATTGTCATACTACTTATTGTAATTTATTTTACATATTAATCGCTACAAGTGAAAAGTTTTTTTAACGTATGGGTATTAAGTAGTAATTATTGTATTTAATTGGTTAGTTGGTTTATATGGAGATATAAATAGTGAGAAAATGATGATTTGGAAACAC
This sequence comes from Cichorium intybus, assembly GCA_023525715.1. Classification (NCBI taxonomy): domain Eukaryota; kingdom Viridiplantae; phylum Streptophyta; class Magnoliopsida; order Asterales; family Asteraceae; genus Cichorium; species Cichorium intybus. The sequence goes on from CM042009.1 coordinate 137,981,773, forward strand.
ATAAAAGTCTACATTGGAGTTCATGTAAAATTTTGGAAGAGGAATAGCAAGATAAAATTTTGGAAGATGGAATTCTATACAAGTAAGATCAACTCGACGTCACTATATTCATTTCCTTGAAAGTTACACCCGAGAGAGTTTTCATGTATTCATATTGAATGAGGAAGAGGAAGATAAAAATTTGGAGGATGCAATTCTATACAAGTAAGATCAATTTGACGTCTACGATATTCGTTTCCTTGAAAGTTACACCCGAGAGATTAATAAGCCAAACAAGATCATATTTATTTTCATTTCATATCAAAAGTTGATGTGTTTTATAATATATGTTGATTTTTAATTTTTATTCTTTTACAAAAATTTGATATGTTGTAGCATGTAACTAAATAAACTAAAAAGGATGATGCACCTTATAAATTAGATATTATGATAACATCATTAGATAAATCGATATCATATGTGTATTACGAACGAGATAAACAAATCTCAAATCATATTTAAAGTATTTTGATTCTTGATATTTTCTATATTGTTTTAGTTTCTTGAACTTTATATTATTTAAAATAACACATGTTGTCCTAAAGTTTGCTATTAAGTAAAAACGTTTGTTGCAAAAAAAAATGATGATCACATGTATAAGAAAATTGCGTATTAAAACTTACTAACAATTAAAATATTCATTTTATAATAATTATAATTTGAAATGAAGAAAACATAAAATAGTTGTAGTTATTAAATCTCATTACATTAAATATCATTTTATCTCATAGAATTTCATGATGAACGAGAGTTTTATTATTATATTGTTCAAATATTGTATTTATAACAATATATAGTTCTAATACAATTTTCAACTTGCTTATAACTAATTTACCAAAGTTATATTTTAAATTCTATAAAATCGTACAAAGGCCTATAAAGAAAACGACCATTTTTTTACTTTGAATAATATATAATCTTTTAATATTTTAATTATGTAATTGTATTCCTGCGCAACGCGTGAGGATTCCGCTACACTACAAAAAAATTTACACTTAGTGGCACACATTTTTAGTGGCATATATTTTTTGTGCCACTATATTAGGTTTTTAGTGACAAATTTTATGTGCCACAAAAAACTTAATAGATTTAGTGACACTTAATACATTATGTCACTAAATCCGTGTTTATTAGTGTCATAAAATAATTAAAATGCCACTAAAAATTTACATTTTATATCTTGCAATTTAAAATATGCCACTAAAAGTTTTATGTTTTGTGAAAATCAATTTTTTGCTTTCCCTCCTTTCTACTCTCAACAAAATAAAAAGCAAAAATTGAAGTGAAAGAAAACCCTCGTCCACCAATTTTTGCTTCCCTCGTTCTTACGACTTTCGCCTGCTGCTCATCTCGCTTCTCCGCCTCCGCCTTCCGCCTTACTCCGCCCTCATATTCCCTGCTCCGACTTTCGACAAGATCAAGGTAATGGCCACTCTTCATTTACTTTCTTTTACAGCAGATTCGAAAAACGAAATTGTTTCCCTGGCATGTAATTCTTACGAAATTGACATGTAATTCTTACGAAAATGGATAAAGCTTCAAGATCCGGTGGCTTAAAAGACGTAAAACTCAGCTTTGTAGGCCACTTTATCGGAAACGTCATCATAAGAATTGCACTCTCAGGTAAACAATCATATAATTCATACACATCTCCCTTTTATTTTCCTTTGTTGCATCTAGATTTTAGCCCTAATTTATAAAATTACAGAGACCATAATGGAGCTGTACCATAGATACCTGCATACATACGTATCTGTTTCAGGCCCACATTTAGGGTATTTGTACTGTTCGAATTCGCTTTTCAATTCTGGATTATGGCTGTTGAAGAAGCTTAAAACCACTCGTTGCATACATCAGCTCACTTTCACCGATGATATCAACCTTGAAAACACTTTCTTCTAAAAACTTTCCAAGGTACAATTCGTACTTCCTTCTGTACTTCGAAAAACGATTTCTCTAATTCCTTGTAATTTTACTTTCAGCAAAAGACATTGGAGAGTTTCAAGAACATAATCCTACTATCGTCTCCAAAGGTACGATTATTTTCCAATTTCAATAATTTAACAAGTAAAACAACTCTAATATTTCAATACGCACAAAACAATTTTTACAGGATGGTCACGTTCCCTATCATTATGCACGAATTGAGATGTGACAAACGTCATCAGGAGATTATTCGAGAAAAGGAAAAGTGTTCCACGATATGCTCAACAACTGTTTGGATCAAATACGGTTTCCGTCTTCTGAACAACAGATGTTCATGATATGTGATATCAGGTAGGTGATGAAACTTTTGTGTCTCTTCTTCTTCAAAGACTTTGTACGGTTGAACACATAAGCTATCAAGATATCCTAAAATATGATTAAGTGATCTTGGCTGAATGCTTGTATTAGATTGCTTCATACTGCTCTTAACTCGTTCATGTTGCTCTTTGCTAACAGCTAACTTGACAAAATCAATGCCAGCCTTTTAATCATTTAATAGGACAACACTTGATAGGAAAAAAAAAGAAACATAGCTTGTCAATGGAAATTTGAATATAATAGTTCTTATGCAATGGAGTAATTACAAAGAAGTGATTTAATTGGTATTGCTAATTTCTGATCCAGTAGAACTTGATGCAGGCACGTCTTTAGTGTTGGATGATGAATATAATGTTAAGTGATATTGTTTTTCATAGGCTATTGTGAACAAATCATAAAGTTTCTGAATAAACTTTATGATTACCAGAATAAAGTGTCTAATTACCATATTACCCCTGCTTGTACATATGCACACACATACAACCATACATAGACAGGTACTGTGATGAAATTGTCAAAGTACAATCATACTTATGACTAAGTGCTTAATCAGGTAGTTATGTTGTATAACCTTCTTTTGGGTTTTAATGATTTTTATTGAAAATTTCAATGTACAATGTTATGTTGGGTAGATTATCAAAGTATAATGCTATTATGCAGTTCTTTTTTCGTAAATTAGCTTTGCTTTATTTGATTTCCAATTCCATGGCTAGTAACGTGATAAATTTCTGTGTTTCAATATTTTCTTAATTACATGACTAGCACTATAATCTTCTAATTTTTTTTAATACTAATATTCTTTCTTTTATTTTTATCATCATCATTCAGACTGGGTGTCTCTGCTTTGGAATTTGACAGACAGGTAACATCAGCTTCATTTGGACAAATATAGCATCATGTGTGCTTTATTATCATTTGCTCATAGCTAGAAATGTGAAGACCATTTCAGGTCTTATTTCACAATGGTTTTTCATTTTCCAGATTTAACACCAGGAGTAGCCTACTAGCCTGTGAACCTTGTTGGTTTGTTTATTCTGTTTCTATTAGGGAATCTATTTGGCATCTGTCACAAGATCAGGGTGCTTAACAGTTCATGATTATGAATCTTTATACTGTCGTAGTAATCAACACGTTCCACGTAAGTTTTGAAACCAGGTCTACTATCTTTTTTATCCTTGTTGCACTTTGATGATTTTAATTAGAGAATTGATTATCTGTTTTGACTTCCAACCATGAATTATTTTCCCTTCATTATTTTGTTTCTGGTTATAGGCCTAGAGGAAGATGAGGGGAAACAATTGCTGCACATTTCTTTATCCAATTCTGTTGATGTTGTTTGCTGGAATCCTACTAATCAGGATAAGGTCTGTTACTCTGTTATGCCTTTCTTTTCTCCTCATCCTCATTTTTTTCTATATAAATTTGTAGGTTTTATATTTCATACAAAATTGACATCTGTGTCTATAAATGATATCACTAAAAATTTGGCTTAACATCTAACCTGCATATGTTCAGGTGGCATGCACATCCCTAAGCCATAATGAAGTTCATATATTTGATATTGGGTATATTTCTAGTGAACCAACTGAGGTATTTATATTTGATTTGTTTTTCTTCATTAATATAAGTACATTAATATGCATTTAACATCTCTTGTTTATCAATCTTTAGATATTGAGAAAGAGGCCTACTGTCACAGTTCATGGTAGTAACGTACACAAAGGTTTAACTGATATAGCCTTATTTAATGATGACACAAGGTTCACAAAAGAAAACCCTAATGTTGATATGCATGTTTTATTTATATGAAATTTAATTGTCTAATGATTATTTTGTTTGATAGGGTACTTGCATCAGACACGTGTGGGGCAATAAATATTTGGGACAGGAGAGCGGGCAATTTTCCACAAACTTGGCTTACAACTAATGCGAATAGCAGCCTTACCAGCATCCAACTAAATGGAGATCAAGTAAATAGTTTTAACATTTGTTAAAATTTACTTTTTCATTTGATTTTTATGAACTCACCTTAAATTTATTTGTCAGTGTGTATATGGTGCTAGAAAGAGTGGTTATATATATATATATATATATATATATATATATATATATATATATATATATATATATATATATATATATATATATATATATATATATATATATATATATATATATATATATATATATATATATATATATATATATATATATATATATATATATATATATATATATATATATGTATGGGATCTTCATGGTGGAAGATCATCAGCTGCTTTTCAAAGTCACAAGGAGGTGCTTTTTCTTCTTTATACAGCTTTTATATATTTCTACTTGTTTTATCCTTTCTGATTTTATGAAATTTTCAAACGCTGAAATAAGAAATTGAATGTGTATTGTATTATAATAAACTGTCTGTACTCTTGGTAGGTACATTCATCTCCTATAACATCATTAAAGTTAGAAAAACCGATACAAAAAAGTTCAGTCAACTCTGGACAATATTTTCTTTGAATATATTCTGGTTTTTGGTTTTGATTTAGACTAGTCAATTTCTATTACCATACAGTGTTTTAGCATCTGATAACACAATGGCTTTGGAAGAACTTTATGGGAATGAGGAAATGACCAGAAAAGGAGATGAATGTTTGAATGTAATGGCCAACCGAATTGCAACCGTCTTTGCTTCATTGTTGGTATGCAATCTTGCTTTTATTTTTTTTCAATTTTATCAACCTTTAATGCTATAAATATAACCTAAACTTATATAATTCTTTTAAAGGAATTCCCGTTTGTACGTTACCGTGCTGCTAAATCCCTTGGTCCTACCACAATGACAACAATTCGTGATTTAATCCCTACAAAGCTCGCTGCAGCTGTTTGGAATTGTCTTATGAAGTATAAATCTCTCAAAAACTTCTACTTTCCTCAAACAGAAACATGCGAGTTGCTAATTCTTGATAGATCAATAGACCAGGTTCTTAATTCGTACTTTATGATTCTCTTATTGTTTTTAATCTGCTATCTTTAGTTATGTGACTGTTTTGTGTTGTTGTAGATTGCTCCTATTATACACGAATGGACATATGATGCCATGTGCCATGATTTACTTAATATGGAAGGTAATAAATATGTTCATGAGGTTAGTATATGATATATATATGTATGCTTCTGGTCATGTGTTGTTCATCAAGTTTTATTTCCTTCCTTTTGCTATTACAAATCAAGTAACTATACTACTTAGGTTGCAAGCAAAACAGGTGGGCTTTCGGAAAAGAAAGAGGTCCTTCTAGAAGATCATGATCCTGTATGGCTAGAGCTCCGCCATTCACATATTGCAGATGTATGTCTTGTGTTTATTTAAAAATTTATTTTTATTTAAATATTTAGTTGTGAGCAGATTCATTGTGGGTTTTCAGGCTAGTGAACGGTTGCATGATAAGATGACAAGCTTTGTTTCCAAGAATAAAGCTGCACAGATGCATGGTTCAAGGTCTGTTTATAGATATGAAATGTTCATTACTTTTTCCTGATAAATACACAAACAAAGATGACTTATTATGTTAAGACATACATTATTTAAATAAACTGACTCTTTATAGCTTATACTTGCAACAATACACATTTTAGTACTCTAATTTTTTAAAATTTAAGTTATATATATATATATATATATATATATATATATATATATATATATATATATATATATATATATATATATATATATATATATATACTAGTTGTAAGACCCGTGTATTACACGGAATGAAACAAAAAAATAATTAATTAAGAATATCTAAACATTAATAATTTTACATAAGAAATTTGTTTGTGTATCGTGACATCTTGTTATTGATTTTTAATATTACGACTTTGTATTTTGATAAATATAATTGATTATGAGACAAAATATTATGACTTCAATTGTTTCTTATTGTCTCCCAAATTATTCTACACATTAAAAAATAATATGATATTAAAAAACAATTAATTTTGAAATTTAATGATAACAATTAAGTTTAAAATTGAATGATAATTAAACCGGTCATTAAGGAGTTACAAACGTTTCAAACCAATTAGTTTTTTTTAAGAAATTTAAAATTATGAGAAAATGACATGTGGCAAATTCAATGAGAAGATGACATGTGGCTTTGAGTTACTTATTTATTAGGATATATATATATATATATATATATATATATATATATATATATATATATATATATATATATATATATATATATATATATATATATATATATATATATATATATATATATATATATATATATATATATATATATATATATATATATATATATATATATATATATATTGTTTTTGTGTGTAGAGGTGGTGGGGAGTTTGCCTGAAAAAGATGGTTCAAGCATTGCCAGAATATAGTGAACAAATCGATAAATTATCCCTCCATGTTGATGTAAGTTCACTAATGGTAATTTTGTATTACATTTTTAATTATTTTTTCTTATTATTTTCATTTCTGTAATAAGTTTTAATGAAAATAGCAACGTACTTTGCTTTCTTTGCCAAAATGTGCAATGTACTTTTAAGTTTTATCATTAATTGGAACGTGATAGTGCTGACATGTCACTGTTCTCGTAAAAAAGGCAAAGTACGTTGCTATTTTGTGCAATGTGTTTTTATTTTGACTGTTATGCTGACTTTTTTGAGTAGGTGGTGGCAATTGCTACAACGGATTTGGAGGGGTTTAAGAATGATGCAAAGGGTGTTTGTTCCACCACAACATTTTATTCGTTTGGTACAAAGAAGGTATACTTAATAAATAGCAATGTACTTACGTTGATTTGTTTATTATAGCATTCTACTTTTGTTTCTTTCTTTATACTTTGAAAAATCTACCTAACTACAACATTGTCATCCAAATGAAACATATTTTTTGAATTATAATGCCCCAATTGTGAAAAAACTTGAAAGTACAATGCTGTAATAGAAAGAAATGAAAGTAGGATGCTATAATAAACAAAGAAACGGATGTACGTTGCTATTATGGACTGCTTTAAAATCTAATTTTTGTTTTTTCTTGTAAGTTTCAGCTTTTGATGATGTCAAATAGACAGAGACGAGAAGAAGAGATTAAAACCAAATCTTCCAAGAAAGCTGTTGATGCAGAACAATCCTTGCTAAATAGGGTACATTTTCATGAATTAATTCATTTCAAATAAACTTGAGAAATTCCATTTTTTTATTTAATTTGGTTTTGTTTTATGTAGGCAAGTAGTCCTCAAACAAGTGGGAACTTAAAATCAATGAAGGATACGAAGCAAGATAAGGATGAAAAAGAGGGGCCCACTTTAAAGACTGCAGGACCTGATGGAGAAATTACAGCAGGTATGCTTGTTTTTGTCACAATATTATTACCCCATGTGTTAGTGACAATATCATTTTGGATTCGTTTCAAGTTCCTAATAACATTTCCATGGTTCGTAATCAAAGATCAACATCTGAAAGCCATAATAACAATGGTAATTACTTTCAACTCAGATTACCAAGTTATGTTTTTATATGTGTTATAGTTGTTAGCTAATCTTACATGTTTTTTATGTGATGTCTCTTGGTTATATGATAGGAAATTGTTCATAAATTGGATCAACAAGAGAATGCAATGTTCATATGGAATTATATTTCGTGTTTCTTCCCCAACGACTAGTTACTTTGGTAGAATTATGTTTTGATGGCTATTGGTACAACGTTGAGATTTATGAAACATTTTGATGACATTAGTGTTTTAAATATTGATGATATTGTTGTTAGACAATTAAACTTTTATTTTAATCAAGGATATTATGTTTTTCATTTATTATATTTGTGTATTTAGCCTAACTTTGAATATAGGCTTTTTGTGGTAAAAAAAATGTGTCGCTAAAAGCATGTAAATGTCATTTATTTTACCAAATGTATAGCGGCATAAAAAAGTGTCACTAAAACTATTGAAAAGGCTTATACTGTAGCTAGCATATAGTGACATAAAAAAGTGCCACTAAAACCCAAAAATTTGTAGCGGCACATAAAAAAAGTGCTACTAAAACCCAAAAATTTGTAGTGACATATAAAAAAGTGCCACTAAAACATATACAAAAAGTGCCACTAAAACATATAAAAAAGTGCCACTAAAATCCAAAAATGTGTAGTGACATATAAAAAGAGTGCCACTAAAACTCGAAAAATCCAGCAAAAAACCAAGCATATAGTGGCATAAAGAAGTGCCACTAAAACCCAAAAATTTGTAGTGACATATAAAAAAAGTGCCACTAAAACCCGAAAATCCTGCAGCGGCACAACAAAAAACTGCTACTAAAAGCTTTTAGTGGCAACGCTTATAGTGACACTTTTTTTTGTGTCGCTGATTCCCAAGAGGGCTTTTAGTGGCACTTTTCCGGGATTTAGTGGCACTTTTTGTGTGCCACTAAATGTCATTTTATTTGTAGTGCTAGTATATTATAAAAGAAACATAAATATTTGCACCACATCAATTTGAAACTTCGATGACTTTTCAAATTTCTTCTAATAATGATTACAATTTGGTTAATAAATGTGAGATTATTGAAAATAAAATAAATATTTTAAACTTAATTCTTCAGTTTCAACTTAATATACTTAATTTATTGGTTTAAATTAGATGTAAAACATTATATTTTTAATGCTACCATATTATAGTTATTAATCTAACATATTTGATCTAAAAATGATGCTAAATTCAAAACATAAATCGAAATATTGAATAAACATGAAACAATTGTCTGTAGACTACTTTTTTCAAGCAGTCGAAAAGTTCATATCGAATGTTAAACATAAACCTAAATCAAAATGTCAAACTAATAAAATTTTAACCAAAAGTATTTTTATAATAATTAAAATGTATAAAAGTGGTAGTGATTTTATTAGTTAAAAATAATAATAGTTACAAACAACATAAAATTAAAAAAAATATATTAAGTTGCATTGAAAACAATAGTACTATTTGAAATAATAATAATGATCAAAATAAAAAATGGTCAAATGATTGATTATTTAATTAATATTAAAAGTATCTATCTAAGTTGATTTCCAAAGTAATATTGAATGTAAAACTTAAATTAAAATGCTAAATTCATTTTTTTTTGAAATTTCCATGACTTTTGAAATTTCTTCTAATAATGATTACAATTTGGTTAATTAATGTGAGATTAGTGAAAATAAAATAAATATTCTAAACTTAATTCTTCAAGTTTCAACTTAACATACTTAATTTATTGGTTAAATTAGATGTAAAACATTATATTTTTAATGCTACCACATTATAGTTATTAATCTAACATATTTGATCTAAAAATGATGCTAAATTCAAAACGTAAACCGAAATATTGAATAAACATGAAACAATTGTCCGAAAACTAATTTTTCTAATAGTTAAAAAGTTCATATCGAATGTTAAACGTAAACCTAAATCAAAATGTCAAACTAATAAAATTTTGACCAAAACAATTTTTATAATAATTAAAATCCATAAAAGTGGTAGTGATTTTACGAATTAAAAATAATAATATTTATAAATAATATAAAATTAAAAATATATTAAGTTGCCTTGAAAACAATTATTACTATTTGAAATAGTAATAATGATCAAAATAAAAAATGGTCAAATGATTATCTATTTAATTAATATTAAAAGTATCTATCTAAGTTGATTACCAAAGTAATATTGAATGTAAAACTTAAATTAAAATGCTAAATTTACAAAATAATTTAACAAAATATATTTTTTATAATTTTTTCCAACAAATAGTTTTTAATAAATTAAATATAGTTATAGTTATCAATAAGACAAAATTAGAAAATACCTTATGTTAAAAAATGATTGATATTTGAAAAAAATAATCATGATCGAAAATAAAAAATGTCCAAATAAGTTCCATTAAAATTAAGTAACTACAACAAAAATTAATAATAACGATAAATAAAATGTATATTAAGTTTTATTCACATGCAACCTTCAATAGATAAAATTGAGATGATATGATCATAAATGATTCGTATATAAATTGATTAAATATTATAATAATTAACAATAAAAACATAAATATATTTTTATTTTCACATACAGCCTATAAATAGAAACTATTGAAATAATATTTATGTGTATTTATTTTATCACATATTTAAAGTAATTACATTATTTTATAACAATTTAGTATAAAAGTTATAATTTTTAAAGTTAATGACAACGATATAGTTATTAATAACATATATATATATATATATATATATATATATATATATATATATATATATATATATATATATATATATATATATATATATATATATATATATATATATATATATATATATATATATATATATATATATCAATATGTTAATTACATTATTATATTCTGCGCAACGTGCGGACATTCGCCTAGTTATATAATAAACCCCACAGACAAGGATGAACTATCGAAGCAAGCTTTGCGATGAGTCACGAGTGATATATTAGCTACGAATTTAGTTCTAGCTAAGGCCATTAGGGCCATAAACTTATTAATTTATCAACTTAGATCGATGAATATGTCGCTATATTGTGAGTAATCCGTCGCTAAGTGTAGAGCCGATCCAAGTTGATCTGAGTCCCGAGACAAAATAAATAATGAGGCCCTTTAAAATAAAAAACTGCTTATATAGGTAAAATTATTAAAAAAGGGACATGTTGACATATTTTGGCATATTTGATATATATATATATATATATATATATATATATATATATATATATATATATATATATATATATATATATATATATATATATATATATATATATATATATATATATATATATATATATATATATATATATATATATATATATATATATATATATATATATATATAACTTTTTACCTTCAAAATTGAACATACTTTACATAAATAACACCATTTTTTTTGAAAAAAAAAACCTTACATGAAATAAACCATGATAGCATTGTACTTTAAAAATCAACCCATATATTCTAAAACCATGATAGCATTGTACTTTACCTACATTTAAAACACAAATAAAAAAATATGAAACAAGAATCATAATTCTAAAAGCAAAGAAACTTTAAGGATATTCATAAATAAAATTCAAAATTTTGAGGATATTTCATAACTTAGAATTGTAGAAGCAAAGAAACAAGAATTCATTCACTATTCATTAATCAATTTTCTTACTGATTTAGGGGCGATAACCCAGATTCTAGTCTTCAAAAAAACAAAGCAAAAATGGAAATTAGATTGTTGATGGTTTTAGAAAATTGATTCAATATGAAATATTTGGGGCTGTGTCCTTATGTGTTACAGGGGAATGAGAGACGATGACTAATTTGGGGCTCGTGGCCTTATGCTTCTTGAAATCCATTTATGAGTAATGTGTTGTGATTTGTGAAGCTGAAGCCTGAAGCCATTTACTATTTACGCTGAGAAGCTTCAATTAAAGATGTGTCTTGAAAAATGAAGTGTTAGACAGCAAGGAGGGAATCGAACCCACACACTATTCCTTGATTTCTTAAATGTGTCATAAAAAGGTATACATTTTGGAATTCCTAATGTCATCATCCTTCTGTAATGGGCCCTAGATAAATTTGGCGCCCTGGGTAATCGCCCAAGTTGCCCCCTTATTGGCCCCGTCCTGGCTAGGGGCGTACAAAGATATCAAAACCAAAAAGTGTTTAATATTAAAAAAGTTTGGTATCTAGTTTTTGGCATTGGTTCTTTATCTATAAAACCCGAAAAAATTGAATCTAAATACTGATAACGTCATTTTATGTATAATATCATCATACCTACAATATCGTCATTTTATGTATAATTTTAGCTGGTTAAACACATTAAAAATTAATATTGATAACGTGCATCTAACTTTTTAGAATCTAACTATTGCATTATATTCATTATTCTACTCCTAAGTCTGCATCTTTCATCTCAAATGTCATTTAAAGCACCATTAAAATCCTAATGGCTACCTTATTATACTCTCTTAATAGTATTCATAATTCTACACATTCATCCCAAACAAAACTTGAATTATCAACCAAGTGACTAAAAACACCTTACCTACACTCCTAGCTAGGTCACAAACCCTTTGGTAACAAAAGTTAAAAGATTTAAATTCTAAACTTAAACTGATGAACATGCATTACATTATCATGAAGTATGTTTTACTATATTATTTGTTTTTTTTTAATTTTGGTGGCATGATTAACAAAGAAGCTTAAAAATAGAAAATATAAACGAAAATCTGAAAATCCGAAAACAACAAAAGGGAGGAAAAAGTAAACGACGGTTTGGTTATACTGAAAAAAGACAAAACTTTTGGGTTCGAATTTCGTTTTAGTAAAAAATCATACGGAACCAAACAACATTCCCCTCTATTCGCTGTTTAGATAAAAGATGATCTATTAGCGACTGTAGTGTGACCGTATTTCATTGGACAATCACTAACCTATGATTGATTAATTTTTAAAATATGGACGTGGTATGTGGCTGAAGATTTTCTATAGCAACGGATGTATTCCGTCGTTGCTTTTCTGAAGAAGTTATCGATGATTTGTTGCTACTAGTTAGTTGTTAGGCTACCCGGAGTAATCCTTCCCAAGAGGGTTGGCGAGACCACCGCCGATCCATTCGCCAAGACCACCGCCGATCCATTCGCCAACCAAGTCGCCAAGACCACTCGCCGCCAAGACCACCGCCGATCCATTCGCCAACCAAGTCGCCAACCTCCATCACCAGCTCGTTGGCGAGATGCCAACGGGTGTCTCAACTTTCAGAAAATGGCAAACCCCCCTGACAACGCCTAGTAATATCAAATATTTTAGTCGTTGTTGAGCCCTATTCTTAGTGGAATTATATCATATTTATCGTGGTATTCTCACTTTTCGTGCCAGCACTTGTTTGGAAAGAAATAATGAAAACAGGGACCAAAAGCGTGCAATTTGGAAGAAGTTTGAAGATCAAGGAAAAATCAGGCGAAGACGTACGCGCGCCGCGGAATTCATCAAGGCGTGACGCGGTTATGAGGTGGCGGAGAGAATTTAAATGCCGATAAAACGGGGATAAACCCGCACACGCGCCGCGGGATCCACTTATGCGCGGCACGGCTTCGAGATTTTTGCAACTATAAATAGAGGCTCTTAGGTCGAAAAAAGCAGCGAAGACCTGGTTTGAAATCGACCCCCAAGGCTCTTTGACTCCGAGATTTAGCTTCAGCAACCATCTTTTGGTATTTTCATGTTTTTATCTTTAATTTTCAATTAGTTAAATAGTTAGTGATAGTTGGCTAGTGTCTTTGGGAGTGACAACCATTGACATTGAGTCTTTGTTTCAGTTTTTAATAGTTTGGTTACTGTTTTGGACCTGTTGGATCTGATTTTGTTAATGGTAATCATTTGGTTTATGTTAATTGCTCAGTTTTTCGGTGTTTATGCTTGTGAATGAATCTCTGAATGTTTGGATTGTGTTTGATGTTTGGTTTGCCCTTGATTGCTTCTGATTTAGAGATGTACTTCTGATTTCAGTAGGTAACAAGGTTTAGTTAGTAGCTTAGTTTAGTTAATGCTTTCTTGGAATTGTTTTAGTTTATGATTTTTGGGATTGTTTGGCAAAAGTTAGGAACTAGGTCCTCTGACTGTAGCGTGACACTGTAGTTGGTAATCTGTCACCTGTCTCGACCACGTAACTCTTGTGGATCGACCCTGACTTCCACTGTGCTAAGTGTGTGTGTTAGGTATTTTCTTATTTTTGACCGCATGACGACCGCTGCGAGGTCAAAATTTGGCGCCGCTGTCGGGGAGTTGTGAGCTTGAGAATAGGTGATATGTAGGATTTTTAGTTTCTGAATTTTTGGTTTTGATTTTGAGATTTCAGTTAGTTATTAATTTTTCTTTTTGATTTTCTTGGGCGTGTTGCACTTGTGCATGCGTACCCGTAGGGGTGAGCAATTATCCCCTTTGCGTTTTGACTCAGAGATTGAGCGAACTGCGCGCAAGATCTGTGCACGTAGGCGTTTAAATACAATGAGTTTTAGTAATGTCAGTAGTAGTTTAGAGCATGTTGCCCAGGAACCCTCGGGTGAGGCAACGGGGATGCCATTTATTCCCCCAATTTCAGAATTTCATATTAGGAGCACGAGTGCTACTGGTGGTGCAGCTTCAGCCCCTGCACCTATACCATCATGCACTCCGCCGTCGATTCCGCCATTTCAACCTTTATCCCAACCACAATCCACAAACCCATTTACATCTGCCATGTCTTAGGGAGCGCCGACCTGTGATGGTATCCCAGTCTCTAAACAGCAGACACCCATTTATCAACCCATTTCACAACCACCACCAGTACTTTTCAAACCACAAACCACATTCCAACCTACACCACCGCAGCAACAATACCAACAACCTCCTCAGCAGCAGTACCGGTATCAATAGACCGAGGAGAGGTATGAGGACGAAGGCAAAGGATGGGTTCCACCAGCACCACAGCAACCATGGAACCGAGGTCGGGGACCTCCAAGAAGAGCACAATAGCATCAACCATTACAAGGTTAGCAGAGATATAATGATCATCACTTTTACGGTAATCTCGCTCAACCCTTGTATTTTGGACAACCGAGAGGGCAATTGGTTGCATCGCACTTCCAGCCACGGGAGTACGATGACTCGTCGCCCATTTACATTCCTGATGATATAGTATCTCAAGTAAAAATTAGACCTCAGTTGTTAGGAATATTACCGGAATTTAGGGGTACAAACAGGATGACCCATACAATCACTTGTATGAGTTTATAGCCATAGCCAACGCTAACACCCCTAGGAACACCAATAATAACATTTTTAGATTAAGATTGTTCCCATTCACTTTGAAAGACAAAGCCAAATATTGGTTCACGTCTTTGCCATCAAATAGCATCACTACATGGGACCAACTCAAAGCTAAGTTCTTACAAGAGTTTTATCCGGCAAGCAAGACGATTGAAATCAGGAGGGCCATTCAGGATTTTCAGCAGAAGCCTGGAGAAGCTTTTCATGAAGCATGGGATCGTCTAAAGGAGTTGATGAGGTCGTGCCCTCATCACGATATTCCAAAGTGGCAACTGGTCAAGGTATTCATTGAAGGAGCAAGTGATACGAACCAAGCTATGATTAACGCATCATCTAGTGGTACTATTATGATGCAAGACCCGGAGGAGGCTTAACAGTTTTTGGAACAGTTAAGTAATGGCTCTAAGGCAAATTTCTCCATAAGAAAGACGGTAGGCACAGCTGCAGCAGTAGGAGCCGATGCCGATTGGAAAAAGGATGTAAAGAAGGAGATAAGCGAGCTTAATAAGAAATTCGATAGACTTGTATTTGCTCTGCAGAATGGACCTCAGAGTCAAGCACAAGGAGGTCAAGGAGAACCAAAGACTCAAGAAGCAAATCAAGTCTATGGTCAGGGTCAATGTCAATATAACAATGGACGACCCTATAGACCATATAACCAAGGTCAGCAGAATTTCAATAAACATAGGCAGAACAACTACCAAGGGCAATCATCCAACCCGCCCAGGTAGTATCAACCGGCGAATAATAGTGGCAATGCCAATGGAAGCGATAGCATCAAGAATAGGGGGCCAACAATTCCATCAACAATGCCCCAGGAACTCAAGAGGATCTAGTTGCGAAAATGTATGAGATGTTCAACACAACGCAGCAGCAAGTGCAGGCCAATGCGAAAGCCATTGTCAATATGGAGAGGCAAATCGCCCAAATGGCTGAAAACCAACGAAAGAGAGATAATGGGAAGCTGTCAACACTGTCGAGGCTGAATGGAGGAAAGTCACCCTGGAAGACTTGCTAGAATCAGGAAATGAGGCTGAAAGTGAAAAGGAAGAAGAAGTTAAGGAAAGGGTGGAAATTGAAAAGGAGAATAGGAAAGACACGGAATTAAAGGAAATTCCTGTTGAGAATGAGCCTCAACCAAAGGAGGACAAGGATGTCCAAGAGGAAAAGCAGCCGTAATAGCTGGAATTAAACAAAAGAAGAAGGATAAGAAGGGAAAGAAAACGCAGGAAGCGCCCAAATCGACGGGGCCATCGATGAATCAACCCTTGTGGGAAGAACTTTAGAACGCTCCTGAGGATACAAGAATTCTTCAGGAGATGTGTGAGAAAAATGGAAAAAAGCAAGACTCCCACACCTGACACTATGAGGTTGACAATTAAAGCTAGTGAGGCACTGTTGGGAACACTGCCCAAGAAAGAAAAGGATCCTGGGTCACCACTGATTACTGCTACTGTGGGAGATGTGGTCATTAGGAACACCTTGCTGGATTTGGGAGCAAGTGTGAATGTGCTACCGAGATATTTGTATGATAAATACAAGAATGAGGAATTAGAGCCGGCAAAAACCATGTTACAGTTGGCTGACCAGTCAACCAAAGTATCCCGAGGTAAGCTGACCAATGTCATAGTGAAAGTTGGGGATTTTTTTTACCCAGTGGACTTTCTAGTTATGGAATACGAGAGTCAGGAGGATGCACCCGGGTTAATATTAGGACGCCCGTTTTTGGCTACGGCCGACACTATTATTGATTGCAAAACAGGATATTTGGATATCTTCTTTGGATCGAGGAAAAGAAGGTTAAATATGTTTGGAAGTCCCATATCTCTACCTCAAGGGTATGATGATAAGAATTTGGACAACAACTTGCTGATGGAACCAGGAATTAGGGACAAAAGAAACATATGGACCTGAACAGGAGAAGGAGGAAAATAGGAAGTTTTAAAGGAAACAAAGGAGCATCCGTTGTCCACCATTGACAAGGAACAGCTGCTGGACATGATGGAGATGTTGGAGGCAAGGCACCAGCAATATGAGAAAGATGCAAGGGAAAGAGAAGCAAAGGTCTTTCAACTTCTGGAAGCCCAGCAACAATGGATTAGCGGGGTTAGTGACAGGATGACTCAACTCACTTCATTGATGTCAATAATGGCCCACAATTTCGTGACAGATCACAAGAAGATGCCATCAGGAATTCAAGAAGAGTAGGAGTGGGAATGGTACGTCTGGCTGAAGACGTTAAACTTAGCGCTTGTTAGGAGGTAACCCATATTTTCATAGGTTAGGTACTGTATTCTAGGAGTAACTAGGAAGATTATATCATCGTCATTTGCAAGTATTATTGGTCCAAGGCATGTGTGGGGTTGTTTTGAAGAATTTGGATTTTTGATGACCGCGCCATGGTCAGGAAAACTGCGCGCCGCGGGATCGTAAAGCAACCCGATGCGAAGGGGTTGATTTGGGGGTACGCGCGCCGCGGTTCGCTCGTATCCACGCCGCGGGAATCGATCGGTCGGTTTCCTTCGTAAATAAGGTAAGCCGCGACACTATTCACACACACCCACGCCGCAGAGCTCTGATCATCGAAAATTTCTCGCATTTTTTCTTGCTCATTTCATTCTCTCCACCAAGGTACGTCATTCTAACTAACTTTTACTTGTTAAAATTAGTGATTAGGCAGTTGATTTGGTTGATTTCTCCAAAAACTCAAAAACTTAGAAATCGCCAATGCTGACTCGTAGGGTGTTTATTTTGCCAAATAATGACCCTAGATGAGTTAGTCGCTACTTAGGCTACCTTGTAGTGTAGTTGGATTGAGTTTAAACAGGTTAGATCGTGATCTGGGTTTTGGAATTGGAAACAACCGCTCGCCGCGCCATAGTTCTTGGGCCACGCCGCGGTGCGGTGGGGAAGAAAATGACTAAAATTGAAAAAAAAAATTGTGGCTACTTTCTTTTGTGCAGATGTCGTTCAGACTTGACCACCAGTTTCTCCAGTTCCTTGAGGGATTGGATAGCTCTGTTGAATTTGCCAGCAGGAGGGATGCACTCATAGGTCGTCGGGTTCTCGAGGCGATGATCATTGACAGGGATATCCTCAGAGACGCGGGGCTTTGGGGCGAGATTGAGCCATTCCTCCACCGCACATGGACCCATGGGGATGCTTCATTCACGTGTTGAGGCTGGGATAGGCTTATGGCCAACCAGGACGACACAGTATACACCGAGCTTCTTTTGGAGTTCCTATCTACTGTCCGTTTTCCACCAGGGTCGACAGAGGCTCGTTCCAGACTTGTCCGATTTCGATTAGGGGGAGTCCACAGGGTGTAATACCATATTATTAATTTATATAGATTTTGTGTTAATCTTAGTGTAATTAAGATTAAATAGGTTGTTATATGAGTTAAGATGGTTAAAAACCCAATTGAGTAAAGTTTTGACTTGTAAAATGTCAAATCAGAACTACACGGGTCGTATATGGCCACACGGGTCGTGTAGAAAGGCTTGAGAACCAAACAGTACCCTTTTTCAGGCCTACATGGGTCGTATACCTTCACACGGGTCGTGTAGCTATTGTTCAAAAATTACCGAGGCGAGGTGGGGTCTCACACGGGTCGTGTGAGGCTGCACGGGTCGTGTGAGTCTGTATAAGTTCATGTCGGCTTGCTGTAGGCCTCACACGGGTCGTGTGAGCCTACACGGGTCGTGTCGCGCATCAGGGGTATTTTAAAGAGCGGGTTTACCTTCATTTGGGTCATTTCCACTTCGAGTAAAAACCTTCCCAAACCCTAGAAATCGATTTCTAAGCCGTCTAAGTCGAGATTTAAGCCTATTAATCACAAATTGAAGCTAGGGATTTGCACTTGGAGCTTGAAAGGTAATCCTCCTTGGATTTGGTTTTGTTTCAACCGTTTAATACTTTGATTTGGAGTGATTCCACGTGGTATCGATGAACCACTTATGAATTGATGATGTTAGAGTTGAATTTGTTGTATAGCAAGTCTATAAGAGTTTAATTTTAAGTTTTGAGTTAGTAATATTCCTTGATTTCTTGTTTTTGAGTTTGAATGGGTCAAAGTGGTGAAATGGGGAGCTATAACTAGAGTTTTATTGTTGTTTGATTTTGAATTCACTATGTGAAGTCAATTTCTGGATTTTGTTGATATAAATTATGAATGAGATCATATGAGACTTGAGTATTGAAATTTAGCTGTTATGTTATAGCTAAGCCGAGACAGGATCAGGCACGCGGTTTTGAAGTTCCACGTACCGAGTCAACCTCAGGTGAGTAGTTATTGTTAAATGAATTACCTATTATTGAGATATTATTGCAGATCAAAGGTATATCATATTAGGTTGATTTGAGTAATGAATTGAAGAGTAACAGTGTTTGAGATACACTAAGGATCGAGTTGTTCAATTGAGATTCATTGGAATGAAGAGTTGGATTATATAATTAAGTCATCCTCTAATTACTCATAGAGCTTTCAAAGCTCATACTTTGTTTGCTATTGTTGTTTGTGTTAGGCTTTGGTAATGCAGGTCGTGGAAAACACATCACGGAGGGTTAGCTGGATAGATATGAACCTTGGACTTTGGACTTGTTCTAGATGTTTTTGAAAACTTTTTGAATATTCCGGTTTTTGGTGAAAACAATGTAAATACTTGTTGTATATAGTTTATGACTTAAACTATGCTTTTGATAGAACTTTGTAGAACTTGTTACTAATCTTTTGGAATTACACCATAACCTTGTTTGTGTTTGATTAAGTTATTGGTGTATCTTAAGATTCAGAAACCGGGCATTACACAGGGAGTGCAACCTTTGGGAGTTTGGGAGGTGCACATGCATCTATACGGAGGCGGACCTTCAGCACCGCCATTTGACGCAGTTTCTCCAGGCGTGCACTCAGGGGCAGCCCGCCAGGGCTGCCAATGCAGAGGTTTGGACACTGTTGTCCAACGTGTTCTACGAGGTGGGGACATCCTGGGAGAACCATCTCCGTGATCCGCTGCACCGGCTCATGCACTGCATCGTCTCCACCTCCATC
The DNA here is from genome assembly GCA_023525715.1 of Cichorium intybus. Classification (NCBI taxonomy): domain Eukaryota; kingdom Viridiplantae; phylum Streptophyta; class Magnoliopsida; order Asterales; family Asteraceae; genus Cichorium; species Cichorium intybus. The sequence continues at coordinate 138,002,047 of CM042009.1, forward strand.
ATGCACAGGGAGGGGGCGAGAAGGTGTCCGACGAGGACATGACATGTCTCTGGGTCCTCCTTGACCCCTCCAGGTTCCTTCACCTCCCGTTCACCCTAGCTGTCTCCTTATCCACCCGTGCGACGAGTGCATCATCCAGCAGTCCTCTGGCCCACGGGCATTACATCAACCACCTGGCCCGTTCATACCGGATCCTTACTGCTCCTGTCGTGGCATCTTTGACTGCTTTACCTCCAGCTCGCACTATGGCGCGAGCCCTGGAGAACATGGGACTTAGCGAGCAGTAGCGTCCAGGCCAGTACGGGAGGGTGGCGACTGAGGCACCCCAGGTTCCCCAGCCAGCATATGCTCAGCTAGGTAGGAGACGCCGGAGACCGGCAGCACCAGCAGAACCAGCGCCACAGCTACAGCTATCTGATGTGCTGGAAGCCATCCAGGACCTAAGCCAGAGGATGTCTGCTAGGGAGGCGCATGACCAGTGGATGGCGGAGACTCAGAGGATGATTATGCTCCGGATGCAGATTGACGATATTCCACCTCACCCCTCCGGAGGCGATACTGGGGCAGGTCCATCTGGGACCCGCCAGGACGACGATTGATGTATTTTTCTTATTTTTTCTTCTTTTGGATATCTGTACTGTACTTATGACAGTTTCTATCTTTTGTTTATATTTTATTTTATTTTGTTTGTTTGCGTTTAATCTTTTTTGTGACTCATGCATGTGATACCAAAATGGAGGAGTTGTTTCAAACAAGTGTGGGGTCACCGTGCCCCCTCCACTTGTCTTGACCACTGGCGTGTTCACTGTTGCGCTACAACTCCAGAATGCTAAATTGAGGACCTTTTTGTTCGTATTTGTACCTGTGACACCGAGTACCAATCAAGCGATCTACCGTCCAAATGGGTAACTCTTTCTCCCTTGTTCTAAATAATTTTTGTACAACGGGGACGTTGTACGGTTTTAAGTGTAGGGTGTGGACGGTCGAAAGAGTAGTTTTTGAAATTTTTGCGGAAATGACCGATTTTCAAAATTTTTAGCAACTTTTTCAAAATTTTTTATTAGATTGTAATTTTGAAACGGATAGTTTATGATTGTTTATAGCATTGGTATTTTTCGAGAAATACTATTTAGTTGTTATCATGCTATTAGTTTAGTCAAATAAGTTGACTTTTATGAGTTTAGACGATTGGGATGTTTTAAGTCTGGGATTTAGGAAGGAACTGTCAATCTGTGACCTTTGTTGTTCGAGCCGGTAGGTCTAAAATGGGTGCACCTTACGCACCTTACCACCTAAGATCGTCTGGTCTGGGATGGTATTTCCGAAAGCTCGCTACACGGACAGCATCGAAAGTCATGGACAGTTTTCTTAATGGCCTTTAGAATCTGAATGAGTACGTACACTTCATTGTGGACAGAAAATTTGTAATCAAGGGTTCTCTCGAAAGCCATGAATTCCAAAGAACATTACGATTATGTTTTCACGAACTATTTCACTCTAACTTATAAGGTAATAAGCTTTGAAACTGAACACAGTCAAAAATTGTTTGAGTCTTAGTTAAAATCTATTAAAAACTCTCTTGCTTGGGGACAAGCAAGGCACAAGTGTGGGGTGTTTGACAACGCCTAGTAATATCAAATATTTTAGTCGTTGTTGAGCCCTATTCTTAGTGGAATTATATCATATATATCGTGGTATTCTCACTTTTCGTGCCAGCACTTGTTTGGAAAGAAATAATGAAAACAGGGACCAAAAGCGTGCAATTTGGAAGAAGTTTGAAGATCAAGACAAAATCAGGCGAAGACGTACGCGCGCCGCGGAATTCATCAAGGCGCGACGCGGTTATGAGGCCGTGGAGAAAATTTAAATGCCGATAAAACGGGGATAAACCCGCACGCGCGCCGCGGGATCCACTTATGCGCAGCGCGGCTTCGAGATTTTTGCAACTATAAATAGAGGCTCTTAGGTCGAAAAAAGCAGCGAAGATCTGGTGTGAAATCGACCCCCAAGGCTCTTTGACTCCTAGATTTAGCTTCAGCAACCATCTTTTGGTATTTTTCATGTTTTTATCTTTAATTTTCAATTATTTAAATAGTTAGTGATAGTTGGCTAGTGTCTTTGGAAGTAACAACCATTGACATTGAGTCTTTGTTTCTGTTTTTAATAGTTTGGTTACTATTTTGGACCTGTTGGATCTGATTTTGTTAATGGTAATCATTTGGTTTATGTTAATTGCTCAGTTTTTCGGTGTTTATTCTTGTGAATGAATCTCTGAATGTTTGGATTGTGTTTGATGTTTGGTTTGCCCTTGATTGCTTCTGATTTGGAGATGTACTTCTGATTTCAGTAGGTAACAAGGTTTAGTTAGTAGCTTAGTTTAGTTAATGCTTGCTTGGAATTGTTTTAGTTTATGATTTTTGGGATTGTTTGGCAAAAGTTAGGAACTAGGTCCTCTGACTTCCACTGTGCTAAGTGTGTGTGTTAGGTGTTTTCTTATTTTTGACCGCCTGACGACCGCTGCGAGGTCACCCCCCCCCCCAACGGCTAGGAGATTAATTTTTGAATGTTTTCAAAATTTTACACTTTTAACCCAAAACAAAAAGTAGCCGTTTTTTTTTTAAAAAAATCAAAATTTTAAAACCTCTTTCATCCCCTATATATATACATCTAAATCTCATTCTTTTCACACAATCATTTGTTCCAAAACTATCTCAAAATGTCTTCAAGCAAAAAGAAAGGTTCAAAATCTTCCAAAAAACAATCTTCCAATATTCATATCACTCCACCTCCAAACCCTTCATCAAACCTACATACAAATGCTTATCACCCTATAATGTTTTCACCCCCACCCGATGAGGCGATGTTTTCACCGACACAAGACCAATTGTTAGCCAACTTGGTCTACAATTTATCCCAAAACCAAAATGCTTTTCTCACACCATCTCAAAATGCTTTCACCACACCTTCTCCACCACAAGTATAATCCCAAGTTTCAGAAACACAGTTCTTCTCAACTCAACCACGACGTCTTCTTGCATCGGACTCGGAAGAAGAAGAAGAAGAAGAAGAACAACAACAACAAAAAAACCATCAAAAGGTCGTGGAAAAGGGAAAGCCCCAGTGACACAAAGATCCAAGGTAGAGCCTTGGAAAGTTGAGGAGGTGGTAGCTTTGGCAAAAACATGGGTCGACATATCGGAGGATGCGACTCAAGGAAACGACCAAGAAAGCAAAGTTTTCCAAGAAAAGATTTGGAAATTATGGTGTCATCGAATGGGTCGTACATACCGTACCACCCCAGTCAATATACTCGAAATGGCGTAATATAAGTAAAATTGCCAAGGAATTTGAGGCGATTTTTTCTCAATGTAAACTAAATTGGCAAAGTGGTGCCAATTTAGATGGTGTGATGGTGGCTGCTCGGCAGCAATATATCGGCAAAAATGGCACCAAACATCCTTTCAATGTTCAAGCGGAATCGTTTTGGAGGGTAATCCGAGAAAACGAAAAATGGAAGGAACAAACATCCTTTCATCAGTTCGTCGTTGGAATACATACTACCAAACGCTTCAAAACATCCACATCCACACACTCTTCGTCTTCTGATGCAAATGTTGGGTTCGACATGAATGAGGAGCCGGAGGCTAACGTTCTTCTGATTGGTCGTGATCAAGCAAAGAGGAAGATGAAGGGAGGTAGTTCTGGTACGAATAGTAGTCAATGTAGCGCAGAATTGCAACAATTGAACGAGCAAGTCGCCACTTTGCAGACTTTTCATGAAGACAAAGTTAGAACCAAGCTGCTGGATAATGTGACGAGAAACATCTCTGATCTACGAGGGTTCGAGTATCAAATTGCAGTTCAAGCGAAGAAGGATGCGGCTAGGAGATTGGGATTCACGTTCGACGATGAGTAGATTAGGTTTGTGTTTTAGTTTGTGTGTTTGTTTAAATTTTAATTGTTAGTTGTTTGTGTGTTTTATTTTTAATGAAATGTTTAAATTTTAAGTAAAAAAAGATTTTGTGTTTGTTTATATTTGTACAAGGACTAAAGTTGTAATTTCTCAAAGTAATTTGGTTGGCAGTTTAACATCAATGGCCAACCACTGCCTACAAAATGGCCAACGGCTGCTAACCCACAAAAACTTGTTGGCCATTCGTTGGCCATTGGCCACCACTCCGTGTAGCCTAGCGACATATGCATTCCTTACATTTCTTACATTTCTATATTTTATTGTTGATTGTGGTTGAGAATATTTGTAACAAACTATTTTACACTTTGTGAACCGAATTTGTTTTTGTATAACCTAAAATTGTGAGCCATTGCAACCTTTTCCCCAAGCTTGTTAAGAGAACCATAACTTATGGATAAAGTTCCTGCTGCTTTTCTTATTAATATTGATTTAATAAGTAACTCATTAATTATCATTAGTAAATTTATTAACTTGAAGAATTTTAACAACATTTTGTTGACAAAGGAATCCATATCAACATGACTACACTATGGAATCTGATTCACAAAAACCAATACCAACAAGAAAAAAAAAAAGGAAGAAACGCCAAAAAAAAAGTATCACTCGTTTACGTGATCAATCGCCAGAAACCATTAAGTGTATATGCTAATTTATAATATACTATCTTTTTATTAAAAAAAGAATCATAACATAAGTACATTTTGATAAGAAAAGATAAATTCATGCATTTTAATTTGCCACCTTGTCAGATAATCTAATGTTACAATCATGATGAATTACATGTACAAATTAAAAGAATTTGGTTGAATCTAACAATGAATAATGATGTTAACAAACGCTAATCTTGTGATTAGAAATGACAATCAACTAAAGAAGCTGCCGAAAATACGATGATTTGGTTGTTCGAGCCGTAAGGAAATTTGGTTTCCTTGAGATCATCCTCGATAGGAGCCGGAAGATTTAAATCCAATGGTAGTATGGTTTTGTGTCTCTTTGACTCGTAACATCCGTCAGATGTATTACAAGCTGCTGTAGCAGTACTGGTCGCACGAGCACTCATGGACATGGACCGGTGTCTCCTCATATGACCACCTAGTGCCTGGCCCGATGTAAAATCAGAACCACATATCGAACATTCGTGAACCTTGGGCCCTTTCGTCGTACCACTAGGGCTGCATAATAAGTGCTTGTTTGGACTGATCGAAACAGATGTTCTATTTTTGGAAGGCTGATCATAAACTTCCTTGTGGGGTTTGTTGTGGCTGGCTCTGTGGCCACCAAGGGCTTGGAAGGAGGTGAAACCACGGTTACATGTTTTACATTCATAAACATATAATGGAGACTGCCCCACTGCGTTTGATGGTGGTGTTGCTGGTAGATGGTGACCGTGAGCCAAAAGAATCAGGCAATTTGCCATATCTTCATCGTCGTCGTTGTCTTGAATTGTGCTGGTGAAGTCAATCGAGCTTGTGGTGGGCATATGAAAGAACCCAGTACGGTTGGCTGGAGCACCGATCGTGGTTGTTGTAGTGGTGGTGGAGGAGGAGGAGGTGGTGGAGGCTATGGTTAAAGTAAGGGCCGATGAGGGTCTCCTACGTTTTGTGCGTTTTCCTTTGATGTGGCTTTTCATTTCCTCCATGATCATGATATCATCATCTTGATGAGCTTCCATATCTGAACCGTCTTTCACAGAAGGGGTGGGGGTGGTTGAGTAAGCCAGAGTTAAAGGGTTACAGTTATTTGTACAGATTATATGTATGTATGTGTGTATATATACGCTGTATATACATATATATAATGAGACAGAGAGAGAAAAGTGATGAGAGAAAGAAATAGAAGCCGCCCCCGTGAGAAAGTCCACCGATCGAGCTTTGCCTTTCCAACCTTCGAAGTTAACATTAAAAAAGAGCAACTAAACATATGCTCAATACTTATAACTATATACGTACGTTGATATATATTATATGAATAAATCTTGCAAAACTGCAATAATACAAAGACGATCTATTTCAGCAATCTTGTATACATGTAGAAATGTTTTGTGAAAAATGTGTGGTATATATATATATATATATATATATATATATATATATATATATATATATATATATATATATATATATATATATATATATATATATATATATATATATATATATATATATATATATATATATATATATATATATGGCCTATTGGCCAAGTGGTAAGGCTTCGCCCTCCAACCTTGAGGTTGAGGGTTCAATCCCCACTAGGGGGAATATGTGGATTTAAGATGATTAGAGTAGGAGTACGATAGATTTGTCGTTCCAATATATATATATATATATATATATATATATATATATATATATATATATATATATATATATATATATATATATATATATATATATATATATATATATATATATATATATATAGAGTTAGTATTAAATGAAATTCTTAAATATTGTGTTAATGTATGACTCAATGTGGACCATCAGATTTCAATAATCAATGGCTGGGATGAGAATAACATTTTTGTAAATAAAAACAAAGATGTACGCTTGTTTATTAACAAACGGCCAATAAAGGGCAATACAGTCAAATTGCTAGTATCACATCGATGGTCTCTCCCCGCCGATGGTCTCTCATCGGTTTTCAGAATCCGGTTGCGCGTTCCTCCTCGTCGATGGTCTCTCATCGTGCTCAGACCTGGTAAGTCTCGTATCCAGCCCCCTCTCCGTCGATTGTTTCTCATCGATTGTAATTGTTGGATTCAGATTTTCAGATAGAGATGTGTAAAAAACTACTTATCGTATTTCAACCATTGTCGCCTGCACTAAAACCCTACGTCTTTCAAACCTGCTCGTGTGACTTTTTCACGATCGATTTTGAAGTCGCAAAAATTTGTTCCGAAATCGCTATCGGTGCTGGATAATAGTAAATACGATATTGATTCTTTGGGTTTAACTATTCCTAGTGATGTTGAAGATCCGATTAAGCCTGCAATCGAAAACCATGAAGAGCTTATCGCTATTAGTAGAACCGATTTGGATAATAGCGTGGGGATATGAAAGCTATTCTCGAAGAATGACCTAAAAGAAATATTAACAACTCGTAATTAGTGCATTCTCTGAGAATTGCAAATTACCATTGTGGACCGTCCATTCTCAGAGAATGGGAATATGATAAACTGTTCTCTTACTATGTGCATTCTTATAGAATGTTATTACACACTATATTCTACTATTGTAATACAAGTTACAATTATATATGTACGATCAAAGTTCAAAATGCATTGGAGTACAAAATGCATTGGTTATGTTCAATCTCAGATAATGTGAACATAATATCGAAACAAAACCATGTTTATTCAACTGTTACTGTTTGACTGCAAAGTTTGTTGGTTTTTTATATATTTTCAAAGAATATACATGATTAGTACATGATTTTATGACATATGTATGACTCACTTTGTTATTAACCTTATTCACAGGAATAACACCATCAAAATCAATAAAGAAAAGTGATATAGACAAGGAAAAGACAAATGTCATTGATTTTGTAAGTTCAACAAAAAAACCCAAGATAAAAAGAAAATTGAACATTCACCCAAGAAACGGAAGGTAGCAAAAGAATTAAACGAAGAACCAGTTAAAGAAAAAGAAGACAAGAAAGGGGGGAAAGGACACAACAGATGTCATTGATCTGTAAAATGTCTGCAAATTATAAAATGTATTTCTCATTCTCTGAGAATATGTTTCTCATTGTCTGTATTCACTTATATTGTCCAAGAATGATAGTTTTATTTTAAAAGCTATGTGTATTCTCAAAGAATGCATGTTATTTTTAAATTGTTAGGGTTGCATTCTAATAGAATGAATGTCTGTTTACATATTAAATATATGTATTCTTAGAGAATGCATGTTTACATATTACATATACATATTACATATATGTATTGTCAAAGAATGATACTTTTATTATAAAAGTTATGTGTATTCTCAAAGAATGCATGTTGTTTTTTAATTCTTTAGGTTATATTCTAATAGAATGAATGACAGTTTAGAATGATGTTTTTAACAACCATTTCACTTATTCTCAGAGAATTCGATTGTTAGAAAAAAAATCCAAACTACGTAATGGAAAAATTACATGGGAAATGGTGTAAAAAGCACACGATTCTTCAAGAATATGTAAGCTAACACTAAGGTTAATACATAAATGATGCCACATATATAGTTTACTCATGCTTTTTAAGTTTTCATTCTAATAGAATGCAGAAAACCGGTGTACAAATGTGTTAATAACCCTTTTTCGCTTCTCCTTTGATTTTTTTCTTGTCGGTACTCATGATGTTTATTACTTCTGGTTTGTGCTTGCTTGACTTTTTCTTTTTTTCTTTGAGCTTGAAACATCAATCACCTTTGCTGGTTCTTTAATGTTATCACCTTTGTTAATTACTGTTGTTGATGGTATTCCTGAAAATAGGTTAAATAACCGGAATGTTACAAATTGCATACAACTTGAATACAGGAATAGTCTGAGAATGAAGAACTATAATGAATGTTACAAATTGCATACAACTTGAATACAAGAATAGTCTGAGAATGAAGGTCTATAATAAATGTCTATAGGGTATAGTGTTTCTTATTACATTCTCAGAGAATGGGATGTCATTATGATATGATACAAGAATATTGGAAATCCACTTTGATAATAGAAATAACATCATTCTCTGAGAAAACAACTATGTCTGTTTGTTTTTAACCTCATTCTCTTAGAATAGAACTAACTATCATTCTGAGATAACATAAATGTTAACATATTCTAAGAGAATGGGTTTACAGAAATCATAAATGTCTGTTTCTTTTGAACTCAGTTTACGGAAATCATAAATGTCTGTTTCTTTTATACTCTCATTCTACAAGAATAGTCAAGAATAGAACTAACTATCATTTACCAATTTTTTATCTCATGTCTGTTTGTTTTGATAATGTCTGTTTGTTTGTTTTTCAACCCCATTCTCTGAGGATAGAACTAACTATCATTTACCAGGTCATTATGTTAACATAAATGATAATATAATGTCTATTTGTTTTGTACTCCCATTCTACAATAATAGTCAAGAATAGTGTGAAATGTTCTTTCATACTCCCAGAGAATTGTCATTTACCATGTCATTATGTTAACTATTCTCAAAGAATGACTTACCAAAACACAAAACCAATAAAAACTAACACCATTCTCAGAGAATGGACTTACCCAAACACAAAACAATAAAAACTAACATCCATTCTCAGAGAATGTGATACTAAAACAAAAAAAACCCATCACATAATACGATTCTCAGAGAACGTCGTCAAGTATTGAACAAATGTCAAAAGGGACGGATTCTAGGTCTAATTTGCTGGCTTCTCCCCATATTTTTCCTGCTTGCGCCAACTGTCTCTGGGACTTTTTCTGTGTTTAGGAAAGGAACTCATACTTGGTCGGATGAAGCAGCTAATTCATGGATACTCCTTTCCAGTTGTGCGTAAGAAACCAGTTGTATAACAAAAAAACCTAATTCCTTTAATTCGATTGATAGTTAGCGAAATTGGAAGAGAAATTCGGTTAATTCAATTCGATGAAACTAACTGAGAAATAGACTTACCGCCATTCAATTCGATTGTTAAAGGAATTGGAAGAGGAATTCGGTTATTGGATTGATAGTTAGCGAAATTGGAGAAAAAAGGAGCAACTGATCGATCTTGCTGTCTAATTTAGGTTTTCAATCCTCTGTGATTCCGTTTCTCTGTCATGAAAACTTGCAGTCAGTTTAATGGTGCTCAAAACGGGCCACTGAATCGAGCATCAGAGAGGGAAACCGGAGGTGTGGTGCTGCTATGGTTCGTTCGATCCGGTGTGGTGGCAATGGTAGTGACGACACTGTGAGAGGGTAGCGCCGCCAGATTAGGGCTGAGAGAAGCAGGCTCGTGGAAGGAATAATGGGGGAAGGGTATTGACTCTATAATAAGGAGAGAGAGAGAGAGAGAGAGAGAGAGAGAGAGAGGCGGTGACTGCATATCTAAATGGACTAATTTGCCCCTATCAAATGATTGGTCCAGAATTAGTCCTACAATCACACAATATTTAGAAAATGTATTTGAACCTACATCTATATATATATATATATATATATATATATATATATATATATATATATATATATATATATATATATATATATATATATATATATATATATATATATATATAAAAGGTCGAGACCGAAAGAGAATCTAAATAAATTAAAGAATATAGTAACTTTTTTTCGACACAATTTGTTTTCAAAAAAGTTATATCCAAATTATTATATATATGTGATTAAGGCTTTTAAAAAATTCAAAAAAAAATCAATTTTTTATACTTATATATATGCTTATATATATATATATATATATATATATATATATATATATATATATATATATATATATATATATATATATATATATATATATATATATATATATATATATATATATATATATATTTGTTCTTTTTGAAAAGCAACATTCATTAAAGGAGGGGAGACCAGCCAGGGGCTGGGCCACCCAAGAAAAACAACAACAACTCCAGTTACATTTTGAGGGTTATTCTAGGAGAAAATAACCAAAGGTTCCTATCTACGTTGATTTTAGAAGCACGACTGTCGATCCACAAAAAGGATTCCCGCTGGGCATGCGCGAAGATATCATCCTCCTTTCTAAAGTTCTTAATGAAAGTCGCCTCGTTTCTGTTATTCCAAAGCGAAACCATGATAGCGGCTCCTGTAATAAAGAGGGCTTTCTTTTCCTTAGCATTAGTCCCTTCCGCCTCAAGCCAATCGAACACATCTTCAATCGAACTGCTTCTCTTAGCCTTTAAACCCCACCAGTTAATCATTCTCGACCAGACTTCTTTTGCAAAGGAGCAGTCAAAAAAAGTATGCAAGACCGATTCAGAATTAGATCTGCAAACTTCGCATGTAGTATTACCCACGTTGGCGTGGATTTTTGAGAGATTTTCCTTCACAGCAATCCTTCCCTTGTAGATTCTCCAAATCAGAATGTTACTTCTTTTCGGCATCCATTTACACCACCTGTTTTTCCCAGTTGATCTTTGTGTTTTTTCTGAAATTTTCTTTCTCATCCAGGCCACCGTAAATTTGTCTTTAGGACCGTCTGGACAGCTCCACTCATCATCCTTGTCGCTAAGCTTTATCAACCCAAGAAATAAAGAAAGCGATTCAACCTCCGATTTAGTTCTTCCGTCTCTAATAAATTCAGTCCTGTAGCTGTTAAGACCCCCATTCGTTACCTTATCCTCCACCGTTGCATTATGGTTTAGATCAAGGTTATACACTCTAGGAAATGTAAGGTTTAGAGGTTTTTCTCCAGTCCTCCAGTCTTTCCAGAAGTTAGTCGATTTACCGTTTCCAATTCTTCGTTTTATAAGTTGACGCGGATCAAGGTTAAAATCTTTTAGGCTTTCACATTGGTTTATTATCTGTCTCCACGTAGATCCGCTTTTAATTTTGTGAACTTCACCAAATTAATCGATTTTACCGTGTATACTATCTACAATTTGAACCCATAGGGCCTTTTCCTCCGTTTTATACCTCCAAAACCACTTAGACAGAAGGGCTTGGTTCATCTCTTTCATTGAACCGACACCTAGACCTCCATTCGATTTGTCTTTGATCACCTCATCCCATTTGACCCAGGAGATGTTACCTTTTTCTTGGCTGTAGCCCCAAAAGAAACACCTTCTGAGATTTTCTAAAGTTTTGAGGACTCCACTTGGAACCTTGTACAAAGAGAATAAGAAGTTCCCGAGGCTTCCAAGAATATTGCTAACTATTGTATGTCTTCCCCCGATCGAGAGTGTTTTGATCTTCCAATTTCTCATTTTTTTCTTGAATTTGTCAATTAAGTTCTTCCACGGTTTCTTTGATCTCATGTTTATTCCGATAGGCATACCGAGAAAATTGGTGGGCATTTCGTCCGCCTTGCATCCTATGATCAATGCCATCTCTTGAACTTCTCTAAGACCAACTCCAATTCCAAACAACATGCTCTTGTCCAGGCTCACGCTTAGACCAGCCGACTTTTTGAAGCACACCAGGATACGGACTAGGTTGAGAACGTTTTCAATGGACCATTCTCCAAAGTACATCGAATCATCTGCAAAAAAAAGGTGGGTTAGCATAATATTATTATTCCCTATCTCTACTACTTTGTAGTTTCCCATGTTTGAAGCTTTTTTTATAGCTGAGTTGAGGCCCTCCATGATAAGAGTGAAAAGAAAGGGAGCAATGGGGTCTCCTTGGCATAAGCCTCTTTGGGGAGAAAATTCAACTGTGGGGCTTCCATTGACAAGGACAGAAAGTGAGCCAGACTTTAGACACTCTTGAATCCATTTCCTCCATCTCCATCCGAAACCTTTTTGTAACAACATCGAATCTAAATAACTCCATGAGACGGTATCGTACGCTTTAGCAATATCCGATTTGAACATGAATAACTTCTTTTTCTTTTTTTTCGCCCAATCAATCACTTCATTTGCAATCAAAGGACCGTCAAGTATTTGTCTTCCTTTTATAAATGTCGACTGGGAAGTATCTATAACTTTAGGGAGAGCTTTTTTGATTCTATTAGCGAGCATCTTTGAAAGAATTTTATACACACTCGAAATCAGGCTGATTGGTCTGAATTCTTTAACTGAGGTTGGATTTTGAACTTTGGGTATAAGGGTGATAAAAGCTGCGTTGACTCCTTTAGGAATTTTGGGGTTAGATGCAAACTCATTGTAAGCTTCAAGAAGATCTCCTTTTAAGAATTCCCAATTATTCTTAAAGAACTCGATCGTGAATCCATCCGGCCCGGGGGATTTGTTGAGTCCACAATTCCAAATAGCTTCCTTAAGTTCGTTTTCTTCAAATGGTCTTTCCAAATAATCTCTTTCACTTGTCGAAATCTTGGTAGTATTTCCCAAGTCTTGAGTCCAATTACTCTCTAAATCTTCTTTGAAAATGTTTTCAAAGTGAGATTTAAAGGCATCTTTGACTTTAGTTGGGTCCGTCTCCCATGCGCCGTCGATCTCTATCCCTCTTATGCTTATAGTGTGTTTTTTTTTACATTTCTATGAAAAATCGCTGTGTTTTCGTCCCCTTCCAAGCACCATCTATTCTTATTTTTTTGCTTATTATCTTCGTTCTCTACTTTCTCTTTTATTTTGATTTTGCTTGACAGGTCTAACCTTTCTTGGAGCAAACTATTTGAACAGCCTTCTTCTTCAATTTGTTTGTCTATGTTTTCGATTCTCTTTAGTCATTTAAGTTTCTCTTCCTTTTGCCTTCTATCATTCTCTATCCTCCATTCTTTTATTCTAGCCTTCACGTTTTTAAGTTTTTGCATCAGAATAAATATCTTCTGTGATTACCATCCATTTGATGTTCACTCCAAGCTTGCCTAACCATCTCTTCAAAGCCGTCTTCATCCATCCAAGAGTTGAAAAGCTTAAAGGGGATATTGCCGTAGTTTCTGTTCACTTGACGAAGGATGAGGGGTTTGTGATCGGAATATATATATATATATATATATATATATATATATATATATATATATATATATATATATATATATATATATATATATATATATATATTCATATGCGTATGCAAATATACATATAGGCTTTTTTTTTCAAAACAAAACATTTCCAAATATATATATATATATATATATATATATATATATATATATATATATATATATATATATATATATATATATATATATATATACATATATATATATATATATATTCATATGCATATGCATATATACATATAAGCTTTCTTTTTCAAAACAAAACATTTCTAAATATAATAAAGGCTGTGTTTTGTAGATTTTATTAAAAAAAACCGAAACAATTAAGTTTCTTTGCTTATGCATAATCATATGCATATTAGAATGCACAAAAAATGATTATTTTAATTATTTTAAATCTTTTAATTCCATATATAGAAATAATTAGGTTTTTTTAAATATTATGTAGAAAAAAACTTCATAAAATGGGTTCTTAGGTTCTATCACTTTTTTAGTTCTAATTTGAACTAGTTTGTGTGTATGTGTGTGTGTATATATATATATATATATATATATATATATATATATATATATATATATATATATATATATATATATATATATATATATATATATATATATATATATATATATATATATATATATATTAATGTTGTAAAAATCGTTTAACGGTAGGTTGGTGGTCGAGTGAGGTTAAGGGATTAATCGAGGATTAGTCGGGAATTAATCGGAAACCCTAAATGATAAATAAATTCAATTAAAAATATATAATTATAACAAAATAGCAAAGTTTGATTCATTTTTCTATGAGATACATATAACATATTATACATGTATTTATTTTTATTCTTTAACATTAATTTTTTTCAGATTTCTTGAGTTGCTAGAGACTGTTTGTGTTGTCATTTATAAATAAATAAATACACACACACACACCCCCCTTATAAGATTATATAGTCTCCAACATTTCTATCCACCGTTACATGTGAAAGAAATGATTATAACTTTTAATTTAGTATTATTTTTAACTACAAACATGATTACTAAATTTATACAGACATATATAAGAATCACATCAACTTAAATGGCTTTCACGTTGCGTGTAAATGAAATTAAATTTAGTATATATTTAATGTTATTTTTACATACTACTATGGTTAGTTATTTTTATAATAACTTATGTTTTCAACTTTTTATAATTGATTTTTATTATAATTATCAAATATCAAACATTGTATTTACGTTGTTTAAGTAAACAATATACTCTAAATTGATGTTACTTTTTAACTATTTTTATTTATTTTTTAATTTAAAGCTACTTTTAGAAAAATACTCATGATTATAAGAAATAGTGTTTGTATAACTTTTTAGTTAAATTGGTACTACTACTTAGGTTTTACGTTTAACAATACATCAAAAATTAACTATTTAAAAAAA